>ML412027.1:717-12315 GCA_005239525.1 Nicotiana knightiana | reverse complement strand
GGGGGGGGGGGGGGTACCTGACCATGTTCCCTTGGCAGTGCGCATGCCTCCCCATGATGATGAGGCTGCCATTATTGCAGAAGATGAAAGCTTTCCTACAACGGAGGAAATAATTCCCCGTAAAGAGAAGGCTAGATCTGACTTTTCAAAGCTGCCTGACAACGACCCTGAGGCCGTGGAATCTGTGATGGATGCAGTTTCCCTTGGTAATTTTAGGTCAAAGTTCAACATTCCGACCCACATCGATCTGGTCTCGGTTGGTCGCGACGTGGTGCAGATTCATCGCCCTGGATACTGCGCATTCTACGCATATCCGTTATATGTGGGCTACTCTTTTTCCCTTCGCCCATCGGTGGTGGAATTTTTCCGCTACTACGACGTCTGCCTGACCCAGCTTTCACCTTACATCTACAAACTCATCCACATGTTGACGAAGTATGCGGAATTGGCCGCCTGTGGGATCTCTTTTGCCACCTGATGCACCTCTTCGCACCAGTTTCCATAGGGTGACTGTCACGATCCAAAACTACGTGACCGGCACCCGACACACTACCCAACCCGAGTGAACCAAACCATGTGATGCACCCAAATCATATTCATGAGAACTAATTTCACTGTGGAAGATCCTTGACAATCATATACATTTTCAAGTTAAATGATAAAATATTTTCCAATTCAAAATCACCCATGACACCTTTAATGATAATAACAATGAGACTAAGTAAAATAAGTATATTTTTATGTATTTCATGTACAACCCCGTTACTACAACTTTTCCCAACTATCTATGGAGCCTCTATATCAAAGAATAAAATTAAACACTTGGGCTAATACCCGACTAGCATAAATTAAAAAAATAACATGATAGCTACAACGAAATAGGAGTAGTGTCTCACCATATACCTCAGGAAGAGAGTCATCCTAGCCCAGACCGCATGCCACATATCATACCTCATCCTGAAACATGTAAAGTAAGCAGGCCCTGGAAGGGCCCCCCTAAGTGTCAAGACCCAAATTCCCAACCCACAGGATCGTGATGGTGCCTAACACCGCACTTTCTAGGTAAACCAATGTTAGAACTAAACTAACCATTTTCTTTTAACAATTTGCTTAACCAGAATAGAACAATTCATATGGTGAAGGAAATCTAATACTTTCCAATAAATGTAGTCAGGAATAATATTCGATATGATGAAGCGAACCATGAACTAAAACCAACTATATAACTACCCAGGGTCTGGTATCACAATTCACGAACTACTAAAGAGTACTACAAATAATGGGATGAAAGAAACATATATCTGTTCTTAATGTAATAAAACAGTGTCTATAAAATTAAGAGAAGACCCCAGGAATCTTCGGACGCCAGCAGATCTACCTCGTGTCTCCAAATGATGATGTTAGCTACTAAAATATAACGACCCGACTGGTCGTTTTGCGTTCTAGAACCCCGTGTCCCTACAAGATACCTCCCGTAGTTGCTCTTACTGATTTATGACTTGCAGAGATGGGTGGTTCAAGGTTTTGAGGAGTTTGGAGTGGTATAGGAACACTTCGTTCCTTAAGGTTGGCCTTTAAGGCCAAGTTTGAATTCGGTCAACATTTTTAGTAAATGACCTCGGAATCGAGAATCGAAGGTTCCGATAGGTTTGCATGATGATTTTGGACTTGGGCGTGTGTTCGGAACGGGTTTTTGATGACCCGGGGGCGTTTCGGCGCCTAATAGTGAATTCCGTTTCCTTAAGTTCAAACTTGAGGTTTGGAACGTGTTATTGTGTTATCGAGATCCAAACGGAATTCCGAGACCGGGAATAGTTCCGTTGTGTTTGACAGATACGCTCAATTTGACATTAAAAGAATATAAGAGATCGTTTTCAAATATAGTAACCCAACAAGGTTGGGGTCGAATCCCACAGAGAACAATATGAGGGCGATTAGAAATGCAAGAGAATTATCACTTATCGCGCAATGCCAAACAAATAAGATTTTGGTTTTGAAAGTTATGTATAACTAAATGCGAAAATATAAATTAACCTAGAAAGCAAGTAAAATGATCAATGGCAACAAGAATGGATGCTTCGGGAATTACACTCAAGTAACGATCCAATGTATTTCACGATTTTATAAATATGAGCGAGTTTATGTTAATTAGCCACGGAGAATAATTCTAAATTAGCTTTTTCCAAAGACTAATAAGACTTCCTAATTGAATTATTCCTAACCCAATCAAGAGATTAAGCACACCCGGATGTGGCTACAAGTAGTTCAATCCTATCCCTAGGTAGAATCTATAAAATGAGGGTTAAAGCCTCAAGTTCTTGTTAATTAATCTTTCCCAACCCCAAATTATCTTTTCCAAAATTAATTCGGAGTTAATGGGCGAGTCCTAGGGTTAGCTAATCCCTTTGGAAACATTAAAGAACAAGAATAATTAAAGAAATAATAACTCCCTTCATAAATATAATAAAATCATTCAATACATAAGTACAACAAGGTATTTAATCCACACTTTAAATATGTAAATTTCCATAAACTAGATTCAAGTGTTGGAAATAAATACTAGACACTTAAATATACAATACAAAGCAAAGAAATGAAGAAACAAACATAAATGGGTAAGAAGACCTTAACCACAAGAGTGAAATCTTCAAATCCAAAGTGTGTGTGCAATCCCTAGCTTCAAGACTTGTTCTACTCTCCACAAAATTATATTTACAAAGCCAATAAATATGTTTTTCCTCCGCCAAAAAGAAATATGCAAAATTGACTGCTAGGTCGAGTATATGAGAGTGGGGATGAGAAAATATGATTTTACATTCTTGTCCAGACCTGATGCTCGATAATCGCACCTGCGGAAGAATCCTCGCAGGTGCGACTCCGCAGGAGCGGAACTATTCTCGCAGGTGTGAGCTTTTAAAGAACTTTTCATTTCCGCAGGGGCGGACAACTGGTCGCACCTGCGGGATCGCAGGTGCGAAATATACTCCGCAGGTGCGACTTCTGTGTGGCTGGGCTGGTCTTCGCAGGTGTGTTCACATCTTCGCAGGTGCGAGGTTGCACTCGCGACCTAAAATTCGTAGGTGTGGAACCACTGAAGCATTTTGTGCAATTTTCACCCCTTTTTGTTCAACTTTCATTCCAATTCAACACCAACCACTTCTCGGCATCACTTTCCTGAAAATTAAGCAATTACACACTAATAACAACCTCAAATTATCATTGAACAATACAAAGTCTAATGAAAAGAGGCCAAAATGAGTGGTAAAATCACCACTCATCAATGACTTGCTTGCAAAATTTGGTGTCATTCTGAGTAGTATAGGTAGGTTCGACGTATTGAAAGCGAATTCAAGAACTTAAAGATCTTAAGTTTGATCCAATAGGTTTTGGGGTATGATTTTTAGATTTAACATTGTTTCGGAAATTCCGAAGGCTCGAGCGAGTCCGTATTATGATTTAGGACTTGTTGGTATATTTGGATGGGGTCTTGGGTGGGCCCAGATGCCATTCGGGCATCGAGCAAGGAAAAAACCAGCCTTAAATGACTGCTGGTGCACCAGATCTGGTGCGATCGCACCTGCGGAGGGCAAGTCACAGGTGCGAGACCGCTTCTGCTATCCCAGACTCGCATGTGCGACTCCTGAGGAAGCTGCCCATTTTTGCAGATGCGGACTCTTTTTCGCAGAAGCGGAGCCGCAGGTGCGGACCCCTCTCCGCAAGTGCGAAGCCAGGACCCCTTCCCCTTCTCCACAGATGCGAGATTTTTCTCGCAGATGCGAGACCACAGGTGTGAGACCGCAGGTGCGGTCCTCGAGCCGCAGGTGCGAAAAGCATGTAGGCAGTGAGTTTCGTTTTAAATACGAGACTTAGCCATTTTGAACACCATTTTTCATCTTTGGGCGATTTTGAGAGCATGCTATTCGACCTAGCTACTGTAAGGTAAGTAATTCCTAATATAAATTTAGCTTAATACTTGAATTCTTAGGTATATTAACACATCAAATTAGTGGAGATCATGGGTTTAGAGTAAAACCTATGTTTTTGACAAAAATGGGAAATTGCCAAGAAATTTGTTAAGGAATCATATAAAAACTATATTATATTGATCCATAGTCCATGTGTGATAGTTTCCTTCAAATATTTCCGGAATTCGAGCATGTGGGCCTGGAGGTGTATTTTAGGATTTCCCCAATTTAGGTTGAAATGATCATTTAAGTAGGAGAATTAAGGACTTTGGAATATAGACTAATTTGTTTATGCAATATTTGACTAGTTTCGAGTCCTTGGGCGATGAATTTGGAGTTTCGGGTGCATTCTTGACCCGGGAAGTAGACTTGACGCGAGGTAAGTGTCTTTTCTAACCTTGTAAGAGGGAATTTTCCCCATAGGTGAATTAAATGATTATGTGTTATTGTTTGTGGGGGACTACGTACATGCTAGGTGACGAGAGACCCTGCATAGTGACTATTATTGTTATGTACGGGTGGTTAGGCCCACACCATGCCATGTGAATTCCATTAACTTGAGTTATATGCTTTGTAACTTCATTGTATGCAACTTTGTTTCAAGAAAACCTAGAATTTGGTGTTTTAAAAGAATTGTTATTTGGAAAGGAATGAAATAAAGATGTTGTGTTTACATGTAACTGCTTCGCAATTTATATCCCACGAGCAGAGTGGTTCTTTCCCCTACTCTCATGCGAGCGGGCCGTACGCCACGACAGGTTAATAGATGCATCTATGGTTCAAGCCGTTTGACCCTTCGGCAGTGCACAATTATTACTATTATGTTGGCCCAGGCCGGATGTCCTTATTCCACTATGCGCATGCTATTTGCTTGATGTTTTTATGACTGTTGAGCTGTGAAATATCCTGGAAGAACGAACGGAAAACTTGTAAACTGGTGCTTCACCATGTATTTGGATTTTGATTACGATTCAATATTTATTTCTTTACCATCCATGCTTACATGTTGTCCTCTTTTAAAATATCACCTAAATATACTGTTTGGACCCTAGTAAGTATCAAGTCGACCTCTTGTCACTACTTCTTCGAGATTAGGCGGGATACTTACTGGGTACATATTGTTTATGTACTCATGCTACGCTTTGTACTTAATCGTATAGGTTCTGAGGCAGGTGCATCTGGGTACTAGTCCGGAGCTCGTTCCTGATTTATACCTGGTCAAGGCTTCATAGTGATCTGCTTCTCTTGGCGACTTCCAACAGCACTTTGGAGCTATTATTTTTCCATTTCTGTCTATACTTACTCAGACAGTAGAACAAAATTTTATTCTTTTGATATTATTCTATTAGATGCCTGTAGGCTTGTGACACTAGTTCCTGGCACACACGCTAGTAGACTTTATTTTTGGAATGTAATCGTAAATTATGAATTCTTGATTATTTATTTTGTATAAAGTTGCCTAAGTTATCCGTTTCTACTTAATGTCTCAAAGCTAAGTTAAGTAAGTGTTGAAAAATATTTTTGGTAAACTACATGAAACTCACTAGTAGATAATGGTTGGCTTGCCTGACTGCGGTGTTGGGCGCCATCGCGACCTGGGTTAGGATTTGGGTCGTGACATAAAATCTCCTAACACTTGCCGATACCTGGATCTGCACAAAAGAGTGCAGAGTGTAGTATCAGTACAACCGACCCCATGTACTGAGTAAGTGCCGAGCCTAACCTCAACGAAGTAGTGACGAGGCTACGGTGGGGTATTAACAATATAACCTGTGAACAATATATAATAAAGTAAGAAAGAAATAATAATAATAAACTAAATAACTAGTAACTTGCAACAGTAAATAAAACAACTCGGATAACTCTTTTCAGATATCAGCTATAATCAACTCCTCAAAATTTCCAAGTTTCAATTTAAATCACAGTAAAAATCAGAGTATCAAGACCTTTTTAATAAAACCGGAGTTTTCCAAATCCTTATTTTTGAAAATCAATAAAACATAAATATTCTCCCTTATCGCTCCTTGTTGCGGCCGCAACACGCTCCCACCTGTCCACCCTTATTGCTCCTCCCTATATATATATCGCCCTTATTTCTCCTGTTGCGGCGTGTAACCCGATCCGATCTGTCTACCCTTATCACTCTTTGTTGCAGCGTGCAACCCGCTCCCACAAGACAATCACACCACTTTATTTATAAAAAAGGATTTTCACAATTTAAGTCAAAGCTTTTCGCAATATTTATCTCTCAACAATTGGAAACAGAACAAGTTTCACTTTAAACAACAGTAAGAGCAGAATATGAAATAATGACAATAAAACAATGAGTATTTCAGCCTTTAGTTTATAAACGGTAAAACATGAATATTCTCCCTTATTGCTACTTGTTGCAGCGTGCAACCCGATCCCACATATCAACCCTTATTGTTCCTCCCTATATATATATTACCCTTATTGCTCCTGTTGCGACGTGCAAGCCGATCCCACTTGTCCACCCTTATCACTCCTTGTTGCGGCGTGCAACCCGCTCCCACCAGACAAATCTCATTTCATCTCTTTATAATAATAAATTTTCATAAATCAGATTCCAAGCCTTTCACAGTACTAATATTAATTATCATAAACAGGAAACTGTACTATCAGAAACTTCACCAATTATCACTACACATCGAAACCAACCGAAATGTATAATGTAACACTGAAAACCAGCTCAACCAGATTCATCACAATGAGACTAAAGAACAAGTAACACTTCCAAAATACTTGGAACATTACTTAACACAAGTCGACAAAAATAATTAGACATGGAGGCATCAATGACCATAAAACGATTTCAGCCAGGAATCAATTAAATTGGAAATACGGAAGGGACCACGTTCAACAAATAATTTAGTGGTGAATAGATACTCGTCACCTCACCTATACACCACACACATGTAATTTCACATAACATTTAAGTTGGGGATTCCTATTCCCTCAAGTCAATGTTAAACCAAGCACTTACCTCAAATTCGCAGACCACTCCCAGCTCAATTACCGCTTTTCGTTTCGAATTTGCCTCTAACCCGCTCGAATCTAATCATAATTAGTTTAATATCATTAATTTATGCTAAAGGAACTAACTTTACTAAAAAATTATTATTTTCCTAAGTTTTATAAAAAAAGTTAAAACTCGACCTCGGGCCCGCTTGGTCAAAACTTGGGGTTCGGAACAAATTTCGTTTACCCATTCACCTCCGAGCCCGAATATGCAATTAGTTTCGAAATCATACCCCAATTCGAGGTCAAAATTACATTTTTACAAAATTCCCTAATTCTACCCAAAACCCCAATTTCTACCATGAAAGTTCTTGATTTTTGATTGAAAAGTGATGAAAAGCATTGGGTAATTGAAAGAGAAGAGTTTAGAATTGTTTATCAACACTTTGGGGATGAATTTGGGTGAACAGAATCGTTTCTAGGTCTTTGTAGTTCGAAAATATGAAAAAAATAGGTTCTGCCCGATGTTTAAAACATGTTTTATATGACTGGGCAGGCCTTCATCGCGTTCGCGATGGGCCTGCCTCGTTCGCGATGGGTCAGGCCCAGTGGCCTTCGTATTCGCGTGAGAACAAACGCGTTCACGTAGAACAAATTGAGTCTCCCTTCCCAGGTCCACTTACTCATCGTGTTCGCGTAAGTCAGAACGCGTTCGAGAAGGGTACCCGTACCAATACTTCGGGTACGCGAAGAACGAAATGACCCAAGTGCAATTCTACTCTACGCGTTCGTGAGTGGAGTAATGCGAACGCGAAAAACATATTGACTGTGCACCAGAACAACAAAAACATCAGACTTTAACATGTTCAAAACATCCCGTAGCCTATCCAAAACTCACTCGAGCCCTCGGGGCTCTAAACCAAACATGCACGCAAGTCTAAAAATATCATACGGAATTGCTCGTGCGGTCAAATCATGAAAATAACATCTAAAACTATGAATTTAACCTCAAAACTCATGATTTTTCTCAAGAACACTTCAATTTCACTATTTCTCAATCGGACGTCCGAATGACGTCAAATAAATTCCGATTCTCACCAAATTTCACAGATAAGGCTTAACTATCATAACAAACCTATATCGAGCCCCGGAACCAAAATACGGGCCCGATACCAATTGTTTCAAACATTAATTCATTACTTTATTTCATTAAATCCAGCAAAATAATTTTCTTTAAAAATTGATTTCTAAGGCTAGGGACCTTGGAATTCAATTTCGGGCATACGCCCAACTCCTATATTTTACTGCGGACCACCCGGGATCGTCGGAACACAGATTCGGGTCCCTTTAAATTCCAAAAATTACTATTTCTCATATTTTCACATAAAAGCTTTCCGGTTTCACTCCCGGATTGTGCACACAAATCGAGGTAAATAAAATTAGTCTTTTTAAGGCTAATGAGCCTGGAATGGAGTCTTAACTTATAAGATGAACCTTAGGATCTTCACAATCTCCACTTCTAAAACAAACGTTTGTCCTCGAACGAAGATAGAAAATTACCTAAACTGGCAAACAAGTGAGGATATCTACTATGCATGTCCGACTCGGACTCCCAAGTAGCAACCTCAACAAGCTGACCTCTCCACTGCACTCGAACCAAAGGGTAACTCTTTGATCTCAACTGATGATCCTGCCGGTCTAGAATGGCTACCGGCTCCTTCTCATAAGTCAAATCTTTGTCCAACTGGACAGAACTGAAATCTAACACGTGGGACGGGTCACCATGATATTTTCGGAGCATAGATACATGAAATACCGGATGAACTGAGGATAACCCTGGAGGCAATGGAAGTCTATAAGCTACCTCCCCCACTCTATCAAGAGTCTCAAATGGTCCGATATACCTAGGGCTCAACTTTCCCTTCTTCCCAAATCTCATGACACCCTTCATGGGCGATACCCGAAGTAATACTCTCTCTCCAACCATGAATTCCATATCCCGAACCTTATGATCGGCGTAAATCTTTTGCCTAGACTGAGCTGGATGAAGTCGATTCTGTATAATCTTGACCTTATCTAAGGACTCTTGAACTAAGTCTGTACCCAATAACCGAGCCTCTCCCGGCTCAAACCATCCAATTGGCAATCTACACCATCTACCATATAATATCTCATAAGGAGCCATCTGAATGCTCAACTGATAACTATTATTGTAGGCAAACTCCGCTAACGGCAAGAATTGATCCCAAGAACCTCCAAAGTCAATAACATAAACGCGGAGCATATCCTCTAGAATCCTAATAGTACGCTCGGACTGCCCGTCCGTCTGAGGATGAAATTTTGTGCTCAACTCAACTCGGGTACCCAACTCCCATTGAACTGCCCTCCAAAAGTGCGAGGTAAACTGCGTACCTCGATCAGAAATCATAGACAAGGGCACACCGTGAAGGCGAATAATCTCTCGAACATATATTTCTACCAACCGGTCTGAAGTGTAAGTACTTGCCAGTGGAATGAAATGTGCTGATTTAGACAACCTGTCCACAATAACCCAAACGACGTCGAACTTCATCTGAGTCTGTGGGAGTTCAACAACGAAGTCCATAGTGATGCGCTCCCACTTCCACTTAGGAATCTCTATCTGCTAAAGTAAATCATCGGGTATCTGATGCTCATATTTCACCTATTGTCAATTCAAACAACGAGCCACATAAGCAACAATATCCTTTTTCATACTTCGCCACCAGTAGTGCTGCCGCAGGTCCTGGTACATCTTGGCAGCACCCGGTGAATAGAATACTTAGAATTGTGAGCTTCTTCAAGAATCAACTCACGAAGACCATCAACATTAGGCACACATATACGACCCTGTATCCTCAAAACACCATCATCTCCAACTGTAACCTTCTTGGAACCACCGTGCGGAATGGTGTTGCTAAGGACCATCAAGTGCGGGTCATCATCCTGTCGATCACTGATACAGTTGAATAAGAAAGACCGAGCAACTGTACAAGCTAGAACATGGCTGGGCGAATATCCAACCTCACGAACTGATTATCCAACGTCTGAATGTCTGAAGCTAACGGTCTCTCACCGACTGGAATAAATGCAAGGCTGCCCATACTCACTGCCTTCCTACTCAATGCATCGGCCACCACATTGTCCTTTCCTGAATGATACAATATAGTGACGTCATAATCCTTCAATAACTCTAACCATCTCCTCTGTCTCAAATTAAGATCCTTTTGCTTGAATAAGTACTGGAGGATATGATGATCTATGTAAACCTCACATGGCACACCATAAAGATAGTGCCTCCATATTTTCAATGCATGAACAATGGCTGCCAACTCTAAGTCATGGACATGATAATTCTTCTCATGAATCTTTAATTGCCGAGATGCATATGCTATCGCCCTGCCCTCTTGCATCAATACCGCTCCCAACCCAACATGGGAAGCATCACAATATACCATGAAAGATCCTGAACCTGATGGTAACACCAATATCGGCGCTGAAGTCAAAGCTGCCTTGAGCTTTTGAAAGCTCGTCCAACCATTTAAATGGAACACCCTTTTGGTTCAATAATCTGAATAGTTGCTCATAATAAATTGCAGAATCATCAAATAACTTCATGTTCAGAATAATCTCCTTTCAAACCTTCACAATACTGACAACAAGATGCGACACATGAAGAACTCATAATTATCTACCTGAATTAACGTGTTTCATTTAATGCCACATGGGCGGGCACCTACCTTGCGGTTTAAAGCTCAATAATTATAACATGGATTTGGAAAATTATGCAGAGATAAATTTTATACAAAAATTTTCAAATAAACCTAAGAGGCATGACTCTTATTAGTACTACAGTACAAATTTTAATTTCACAAGAGAGAATTTAAGCACAAGAATTTTCATCACCAGAACCTCGTCCTTATGTAACTTCCACCGCGGCTCGTAGCCCGATTTAAACATACCAAATCATATTAAAATGCGAGGGTCTCACCCTCAGTGTAACGACTTGGCCGGTCCTTCCGTGAGATTAGCCTCGTTTCCTCCGTTTCTACTTTATCGTATGTTTCTTAGTCTATTTATGTTGTGTTGGGTCGGTTGGTTCGGGTTCGGAGTGGTCGTGGTGAGAACAAAGACACTTAGTCTCTCAAAGTAGCTTAATAGTTGAAAAAGTCAACTTGGAGTTGACTTATTGATAAACGACCTCGAAATGTGGATTTTATGGCTCAGATAGCTTTGTTAGGTGATTTAGGACTTAGGAGTGTGTTCGAAATCAAGTTTTGATGTCCGGTGTAGAATTAGGCTTGAATTGACGAAAGTTAGTTTATGGCGATTGTCACACCTCCTTTTTCATCACGCCCCGAAGGGGGTACGGGAGTTTTTCCACTTAAAGTGACATTATTCGAAATGGGAATATTTTCTTTTTATTAGAGTCGCCACTTGGAATAGTTTATTTGGTGTCCCAAGTCACCGGTTTAAATCCCAAATTGAGGAATTTTGACTCTGTTTAAATTGTCTGCGAACCAGAAATCCGGGTAAGGAATTCTGTTAACCCGGGAGAAGGTGTTAGGCACTCCCGAATTCCGTGGTTCTAGCACGGTCGCTTAATGATTAAACTTGGCTTAAATTGTTTAATTAC
>ML412025.1:60181-70421 GCA_005239525.1 Nicotiana knightiana | reverse complement strand
GAAATAGAATAGACAGAAAATAAATCAAAAGAGAGACTTCGGCTGCTGCTGAACGGCTCGGAAAGGCAGCTCACCGTGTAATCTCAAACCAGAAGTCAAGCATGCATGCCAGACTGATAACCAGAAGCACCTGGCTCAGATCCTGCACATCAAGTGCAGAAGTGTAGCGTGAGTACATAAACAACATGTACCCAGTAAGTATCTAGTCTAACCTCGAAGAAGTAGTGACAAAGGGTAGACTTCAACACTTACTATGGGCCAAAAATATAATAATAGGAAGTTCTAATTAAACATGATATATAAAATGATAATAGAACTAAGAGAAAGAGAATTAGTAAACAATCCCTTTATTTCAAGTAAGAACCAAGTCATTCCTCTCATCTAATCCTTTCACCTTTCAAGTCCATGAAACAATATTAAACATAAAAGAGGTTCCAGTATCTTTACGCACGAATTATGATGAGGACGTACAACCCGATCCATATATATATATTGTGCACTGTCGAGGGTCGAAAGGCCCAAACCATAGATATATCAATTAACCTGCCGAGGCGAACGCTCTGCTCCCATGAGAGTAATTGAAATTTACCCTGCTCGCGGAATATACTTGCGAAGCAGTTGCTCATAGATTTTCTCAAGTTATCATAATATCTCTCAATTCTTTTTCAAAATAATAAATTCAATTAGGAACCTTCAAAATATTGAAATAGCATGAATAGTAGCTACGCACATACTCTCGTCAGTTCGTGCATACGTAGCCCCCACATATAGAAGTACATATTTATTAATTTCACCTATGGGGTTAATTCCCCCTAACAAGGTTAGACAAGAGACTTACCTCATCACAAGGCCAACTTCCCGGTCCAAGAATGTGCTCACACCCTCAATTCGGTTTAAAATCAACCTAAAACTAATCAAATAGTATATAAACTAATCAATACATGCTCAAAAGTTCGTATTCCAACTATTAAAGAGGTTACCCAACCCTAAATGTAAGATTCTTAAAACCAAAATATTTCGAAGAAAGTTGTTACCCATAACCTCATGAACTAAAATATATGATTTTCACTAAATTCCATAACCATTTTAAAGTCCAATTTTATCAAAACATAGGTTTTTCATCTAAACCCATGATTTCCAAAACTTTTCATGTTAAAATCTACCCATAATCTATGTATTAAACTCACATTACGTAAAATTACTTACTTTCAAAAGGTAGGTTGAAATCCCCTTCTTTAAAGCTCTAAAATCGCCCAAGAGTGCCATAAATGAACTCAAAAATGGCTATGTCCCGATTTTCAGAACACACTACCCAACTGCCTTATTCTTTGTGAACACGGAAGAGGCCTCGTATTCGTGAAGGCAAACGGCCCTAGCCCCCTAGAGATGACTCATCGCGAAAGTGACAGTGGGAACGCGGATGTGGAGGCTGGCTTGGCCTACCCTTCGCGAACGCGAGTCGCCTCACGCGAACGCGAAGGTTATAGGTCTCAGGCCTTCACGAACACGGACTAGATATTGCAAATCATAGCACAAAAATCCCCCCAACCCAGGTTCCTTCATCGCGAAAGAGAGAGTCCTTCTGTGTTCACGAAGAAGGAAACTAGAACGNTTAAAACCGAAAATTTTCGAAGAAAGTTGTTACCCATAACCTCATGAACTAAAATATATGATTTTCACTAAATTCCATAACCATTTTAAAGTCCAATTTTATCAAAACCTAGGTTTTTCATCTAAACCCATGATTTCCAAAACTTTTCATGTTAAAATCTACCCATAATCTATGTATTAAACTCACATTAGGTAAAATTACTTACCTTCAAAAGGTAGGTTGAAATCCCCTTCTTTAAAGCTCTAAAATCGCCCAAGAGTGCCATAAATGAACTCAAAAATGGCTATGTCCCGATTTTCAGAACACACTACCCAACTGCCTTATTCTTTGTGAACACGGAAGAGGCCTCGTATTCGTGAAGGCAAACGGCCCTAGCCCCCTAGAGATGACTCATCGCGAAAGTGACAGTGGGAACGCGGATGTGGAGGCTGGCTTGGCCTACCCTTCGCGAACGCGAGTCGCCTCACGCGAACGCGAAGGTTATAGGTCTCAGGCCTTCACGAACACGGACTAGCTATTGCGAATCATAGCACAAAAATCCCCCCAACCCCGGTTCCTTCGTCGCGAAAGAGAGAGTCCTTCTGTGTTCACGAAGAAGGAAACTAGAACTAGAATTTCTTGTTTTTTCAACTTTGCCATGAGCTGTCCGAAACTCACCCGAGCCACTCGGGACCCCGTTCAAAGGCACCAACAAGTCTGAAAACATGATACGGACCAGCTCAAACTTTCGAAATGCGTAAATCAACAACAGAACTAAGAATCGCACCCTAAAACCAAATTGAATCAAAATATGAACTTCAAGTTTCTAAATTGCTCCGAACGCGCCGAATCGTACATAGACCACTCGGAATGACACCAAATTTTGCGTGCAAGTCTTAAATGACACTCCAAAACTATTCCCAGTATAAAAATTCCATTCGGACCTCGATATCACCAAAACCTACTCTACACCAAATTTAAAGAACTTCAAGAATGTTCAAGGAACCAACTTTCAATATTAGGAACTGAAACGCTCCCGGGAAATCCAAAACCCGATCCGGGCCCAAGTCTAAAATCACCATACGGACCTACTGGAACCATCATATCCGGTTTCAGAGATCAGTTACTCAAAATATTGACATAATTCAAACTTAGCCTTTTAAGGCCAACTTAAGGAACCAAGTGTTCCGATTTCAACTCGAACCCTTCCAAATCTCGAATTAACCATCCCCGAAAGTCATAAAACAGTAAAAGAATATACGGGGAGTCTTATTTAGGGGAACGGGGTTCTAAAAAGAAAAACGATCGGTCAAGTCATTACATTCTCCACCTCTTAAACAAACGTTCATCCTCGAACGGGTCTAGAATCATACCTAGAGTGCTTAATAAGTGTGGGTATCTGCTCTGTTTGTCCTCCTCGGACTCCCAAGTCGCCTCTTCGACTGGTTGGCCTCTCCAAAGAACCTTTAACGCATCAATTTTCTTGGATCTCAACTGGCGATCCTGCCTATCAACAATGGAAACTGGCTCATCTTCATAACCCCAGACTCTCATATAACCGAATCGTGTTAAAGTCTAACACATGTGACAAGTCGACATGATATCTCCGGAGCATAGACACATGGAAGACTAGATGAACTCCCGATAGACTGGGAGGCAAAGCAAGATCATAAGAAACCTCTCCAACTCGTCTCAACACCTCAAATGGGACTATAAACCTTGGGCTCAACTTGCCCTTCCTCCTCAAATGGGCCTATAAACCTTGGGCTCAACTTGCCTTTCTTCCCAAATCTCATGCCCCTTCATCAGCGAGACTTTCAAGAGAACCTTCTCGCCTACCATAAATGATAAGTCACGCACCTTCTATTCCGCGCAACTCTTCTGTCTAGACTGTGTTGTGAGAAGTCTTTCCTAAAAAAACTTTACCTTTTCCAAGGCATCCTTTACCAAATCAGTACCGTATAAATTAACATCGCCAGGCTCAAACCATCCGATGGGGGAACGACATCGCCGACCATATAAAGACTCAAATGGATCCATTTCGATGTTGGACTGGTAACTGTTGTTTTAAGAAAACTCGGCCAAAGGCAAGAACCGATCCCACTGTCCCCCAAAGTCAATCAGACATGCTCTGAGCATGTCCTCCAAGATCTGAACTGCCCGCTTCGACAGCCCGTCGGTCTGTGGATGAAATTCGGTGTTGAGCTCTACACGGGTCACCCCATGCAGCCGAACTATATCTTGGACATAAATCTGTGCCAATCTCTTTGAAGTATACGTAGTCATCACAGGAATGAACTGTTCCGACTTGGTCAATCTATCTGCGATGACCCAAACTGCATCAAACTTCCGCAATGTTCGCGGAAACCCAACTACGAAGTCCATAGTAATGCGCTCCCACTTCCACTCAGGTATAGTCATCTGCTGGAGTAGGCCTCCTGGCCTCTAGTGCTCATACTAAACCTACTGGTAATTTAGGCATCTAGCTACATACTCAACTATGTATTTCATCATCTGCCGCCACCAATAATGTTGTTTCAGGTCACGATACATCTTATCAGCCCAGATGAATGGAATATCGAGAACTGTGCACCTCCTCTAGAATCCTCTACCTCAAGCCACCGACATGGAAATATCAACAACCCCAAGAAGTAGATGATTAAAACAAAAGCTCGGCGGTTGTCGTGCCCCTTTTTCTCGCGAAATCGGGTTTCAACATGTGACAACTCTTTTAAAGGAAGGGTATTAAAAGAGAGAGTCGCTACCTAACGGATTAAGGTGCGTTAGGGCACCTTTTTGCAAATAAATCTGGATTAACCAATTGCGTCACCAAAGATCGAGTAAGAGATCAAATTACCTTGAGGAGAAGGTGTTAGTCACTCCTCGAGGTCCACAACAGTGGGTCCCGGCCGAACTCGAATTATATGAATTAGTCTAAGAAAAGGGAAGCAATTTGGGCAAATAAATGATTGACTGGAAACAAAGGTGGGGGTCCTAAGTTTTTTAGCCTAAAGGATCACCCCGTGAAACATAAGTTATACTTCGTAACTCCCTCGAGATGGGGTGTTACTCATATTATTCAGCGGGCACAGACTATCATCTCCTGCTACCCGATTACTATCTTTAAGTTGTTTACCTAAAGCGCACTAACAAGTCGTACTATACGTGTGCACTACCCGTCCCGTGCCTATGGTCCATGAGGCATTTGGACCTCTATTTCAGGGTGGTTCTAGACTTTAACTTAGGTTGCTCAAAAGGAAAAAACTAGGCGACATGCAAAACATTTAGGACTTTCACACATTGTAAGCATGTGATTTTTCACCCACCATATACTCCTACAAAATTCAATAAAATAAATTAATTTCACAATTTTTTGTTGAATTTTAGTGTTAATTGTGAATTTATTTTGCATTGCATTTTCATAATTCAACCTTTAAAATTATTTAAATTGTTAAATTAGGCGCATCATTATTATCAGGGAATTATATATTCATTATTTATAATTAATTGAACAAAATAACAAAACGGATGATGATTATTTGATGTAATGTAGTTTTAATAATTAATTCCTAAATTTAGTCATTTTTCCCAACAAATTGTGAAAATTGATTTTTTCTTTTAAAATATATGAGTGTCAAAATTAATTGTTTCACCCTTAATTTATTAACCAATCAATCTCTAATTAGACTGAATTAGAATTAAATAATACATTTTTGTGGAGTTTTAAGTTAATTTAAATTAATTAGTTAGTTTAGTTTAGTTTAAAAAGAGAATTAAATCGGACCTGGGCCAAGAAATACCCAGGCCCAATCCCTATCTCTATACACTCAAACGACCCAGCCCAATACATCTCCTACCCGGTCCGGCCCCAATACCAAAAACGACACCGTTCAAATTAAATCGAAAGATCTCAACCGTTGATCTTTCCAGATCCAACGGTTAAGAACTCATTATCCATTAACTATATATATGTCCAAACACTCACCCCCCTCATTTCAATCAAAGTCTAACCCCCACCAAACCCTAGCCGCCTCCCCTCCCCTTCGTCTCTCTCTCTTCTGCCTCGACCAAACCCTAGCCGCCCTAGGTTTCCGCCACCGGAACTCGCCTAATGGTGGCGGACAATCTCCAAAACACCCCAACCTTTAACCCTACAACCCTCTCCTCACCATTAACCACATCCCACCATCAGTTTCCCCAAAATCCCACCCAAAATCACCCGATTTAAAATCTAAGAATCTGAAAAACCTAAAATGCTACAACGGCCGACTTCGAACGATTCAACGGTTCAGACCTACATGGGTCAGTTTCTCTTGATAAGAGCAATTGATTCATATGGGTTTGACTCGTTTTCAAACCCTCCGGAGTCCGGCCAAGGTCCTTCTATTTCATTTTTTGCCGGCCAAACCTTTCTTTTACGGGTATCGCCCTCTCCTTTCTATGTGTTTCTTGTATTTTCTTAAGCATGAATAGGCGTAGTCTAATCAGTTTTCTTTTCTTCTTTGTGTCATTGTTTACTTCTGACTTTATCACTGTTTTGATTACTTTCTTTTACCCGTTTTGATTAATCTGAAGCCTCAAAATATGTTTTAAAACATGTTCTTAGTTTAGACTTGGTTCGCACATGCATGCTTAGGTTAATTGAAACCTTTTTGGATATTGGAATGATATAGTTCAGGTTTTGATGAGTCATGAGTTTTTCATGTGCTTGCATCAGTTGATTGAACATGTTTAGTTTTTCTTTGTATATCATGCTCAACTATTCGACCCCCTAACCTATTTTCTGATTTTTAGTTTATTGTTGAATTGATTTCGCCTCAACCCGTCTTTGATTTAGTAGTTTTATTAGTTAACTATTAATTAGTTTGATTAGGTATACCCTTGAAACTAAGATAACTAACAGTATAATTGGAAATTAAGTCTAAGGACCTAAACTAACTAACCTGAAAATAGCTCACCTAAAATCAAAGATTGGATAGTGAGTTAATCATCTCAATTAGTCAACATTTAATAAGCTAATTACATACTAAGATAAGAGTTAGTTAATTGCAGCCTTCGCTAATGGTTAATTAAGTTGATCACTCAATTAGGTTGATTAAGTATAATGACTCAAATCGTGTTAATCACAATTAGGTTTAAATCTAAAATAGTTCACCAAAGCTTAAAGAATCAAGATTAGTTTTAATTAAGCCAAGTAAACTAGCATCAAGCTAATAATACTTATCAGTCCTACTTAACTAAGGAACCTGACTAGGTTTAGGTAACTAGAGTTAAATAATACCCCAAGTGAGTTTAACCTTGATTACCCAATGCTAAATTCAGGGACTCCAAGGGGTATATTGGGTAACTCAGTTTAGGAAATCCGATTTGCAAGGGTAAATAGGTCTTTTAATGAGTAAAAATGTTCTAAAATAGGGGCAGCTGTCCCAAAGATAGGGTTGACAGCTGCCCTATGTACTATTGAGTACTGTTTTTCAGCTTTGGATAGGGAATATTCAAAAGAATATCTCATTCCCAAATATCCTATAAATATACCCTCTTTCTAGAGATGGTGGGGGGGACAGTTTTTCTTCACACTCTCAGAGTTGCTGAAATACAGAATACTTCTCATTCAAAAAACAAAAAGTTTCAAAAAATAAATAAATTATTATTAGAAAAGAAAAAATCGAATTTCTTTTGAAAACTAGTTTACAAATAGAGGAATTGGTTCTCAGTTCCTTTGGGGGATTTTATGTTTTGGATTCTGATTGTTGGGAATCCTAAGCATTTCTACTCAAGATTTCTGGGTTTGTTATTGTTGAGTACTAGTTTTTCCTCTGGTTTTCTGCTTGCTGTTGCTGAAATTCTCCTTTTGATTATTGGCTACAATTGACCTTTATTTGATCAAGTTTTCTACTGTTTTACTCTTAAAAAGGTATGTATTTACTCATCTGTTCTCAATAAAATGTTGGACTGGAATCTTCTTCTTCTACTCACTTCTTAAATTAGTTGTTATTGATAAACGAGGTTGTTTCTTCTGCTTTATGTAAATGTGACTGTATAGATGCTTATTGGCATGATGATGATTCTGTGAGTGTGGTAGGTACTATTTTGTTGTTGGTATTTCTTTTCTGAAATATTCTGTATATTTCAGGCTAAATGTATATAAATGTGGTGAATACTCATAGTTCTATATTAAGAAACAAGCTGCATTAGGATGTTGAATCTGACCTTCTCTATGGTCAGGTTCTATCAATAAGAATGCAGAAATAGGCTTTCAATTGAGTCAACTTGGTCAATAAAGAGATTTAATAAGCAAGTCTTTGGGTAGCTTAGGATGTTGGCATTAAGGTAGATGAATATGACTTCTTAATAGTCAAATTCACCCCTTAGTAGTGCACAAACATTAGTATGGTTGGATGAAGTCTCCCCTTTAAAGGGTTTAAAATATGTAATTAAGAAAGGCATTAGAGTGAGGAATTTGAAACCTTGAATGCTCAGATTCATCCTCTAAAATGCCTAAATAAGCAAGCCTCTATATGGTTTGGAATTATGTTAAGTTAGCACTAGGGTAGGTGAATCTGACTTCCTAATAGTCAAATTCACCCCATTGATAGTGCATAAACAATAGTTTGGCTTGCTGAAAATTATCCTTCAAAAGGCATAAGTTTGTAATGAGAAGGAGCTTTAGGAAACTGAATCTGAAACCACAAAATGGTCGGATTCACTCCTCAAAATGCCCATAGAAATCAAAGCATTTGAATAAATGCTTGCTAAAATCTGTTGCATGACATAAAGATAATTGTTAAGAGTCTAGACAAGGTAATATCATTGGATTGGAATCTTACCCTTTCTATGGTTAGATTCAGTCCATAAAAAGGCATGAACATATTTTGTTATCCTAGGGCATCATTAAGGTTGAATCTAACTTCCTCTTATGGTTAAATTCACCTCACAAATGCCCAAAGGTCTATTGTTAATACTGTCCAAGTACTCAAACCTTGGACTTACAATTTTAGATTAACATTGAAAAATACAGATTCCAAAGTCTTTGAAGGCTGGCTCGCACAGGAGCAGTTCTGCCCCTTCTTTATTCTTGTAACTTATTGTTTTCATCTTTTAGGAAATTGTATTTCATAAGGAAATAAGGATGTAATACTATAATTCTTGTATTTTTAGTTGTACATTTGGACTGTAAACTATTATTTTAGCTTTTCTTTTCGTCTTCTTCTTTTACTTTCCTTGCTAAATCAAAAATCGGGCCAGCTTGATGAAACAGCCCATTAGGGCTTTAATCAGGTTTAGCTCCCTAGGCTATTGGGCCATAAGGGAGCAGGTAGGCCTAACAATTAGAGCTATTTGCTCCAAGAATTAGCTTAATAACAGTAGATAATTAGATCAGAAGCATGAATTTGTACTCGAATTAGTCTATACGAAGTTTCTTCATAATATTAGCTGAATTTCAAAAATCAGTTATCTTGCAAAAATAGTAACTCAAAACATCTTTTTGATTCATCTCACATTCTGCAGCCTGTCTGAAATAGATAAAGCTTAATACATATGAATCATGAATTCAAAAGTCATGTATTTAGGCTACCGGAGTTGTTAAAAATCGTTAAGTTAGCAAATCAAATTTGGTAAAAAAAATGTTTGTATCGCGTTCTCTTTAAGGTTATAAAATTCTGTTTCAAGTTTACCAAATTCGATAAAGATCAGTGACCAAAAAGGCTCTTGCATATCTGTATAAGCGTGTACAAATATATGTATCCACGAATGATGTGTATTGTGTTAGCATATTCCTACTTTTGTTAGACTGAAATATGGATTGTTTTAAGTCTTGCGAAACTCTGTTTGTTGACCTATCACGAAATACTCAAATTAATCAAAGGCCTCACCCTTATTGCAAAATTAGTCACAATTAGGATTGGCCAAAGAGTTAAATGATAAAATTGGGCTAAAACAGGGCCATAGCCCAAAACATGTTACTTTAGGCTTTTGAACATTATTTTAGGTAATCCTTAGGTAGAATGAATACCTTTACTTTGGAACAAAAATTGATCATTACCCCAAAATTACAATAAACTGCACTCGGGAGTGGAAACTCATGCCCCCGACCCTTAACTCTAAATAACTAATAAAAATACACATAGAAATCATGGGTGCATTTCATGTGACGTTTTTGCCATGTCCCCAAATACAACAAGTGTACTCCATCGTAACTTGTCCACAATAAATCCATAAACGTCCTAATCGATCTTAAAACTAAGACGCTCTTTCGAAAAAATAGAAAACTCGAACATCGCCACAAATGGGTATTATAAAACCGTCACGACCATAGTCTTGACTACGTAATCTACACGCGGGTGCGACAACTCATGTCCCCGTCTTCAACTTCAAACTATAATAAAAATCACATGTCGTAATTGCGGGTGCATTTCATGTGGCGTAGTTATAATGTGTCAAAAATAAATAAGTGCACGACATCGTGACTTATTTCATGATAAATCCATAAATATTAAAAGCAGTTTAAAAAAAGGGCTAAAAACCACAAAATAGGTTTAAAATATGTAAATAATTAGATAATCAGGCCAAATATTAATAGTTAAGCAATCGTGCTAGAACCACGGAATTCGGGAGTGCCTAACACCTTCTCCCGGGTTAACAGAATTC
>ML412025.1:16852-58955 GCA_005239525.1 Nicotiana knightiana | reverse complement strand
TGACTTACCAAAAGAATCAGACTAAATGGGAAACCCGTCGAGGGATAGCTTTCGTGGTAGCATTTTTGGGCACCCTAATTTTCCCAAGGAGAGATGAACTCATAGACATCGGGTTGGTCGGAATAGCAGACTTCATGATAAAGTCTTCAATTTGGGTCTTCAATTTCAAACTACAATAAAATCACATGTCGTAATTGCGGGTGCATTTCATGTGGCGTAGTTATAATGTGTCCAAAAACAAATAAGTGCACGACATCGTGACTTATTTCAAGATAAATCCATAAATATTAAAAGTGGTTTAAAAAAAAGGCTAAAAAGCACAATAGGTTTAAAATATGTAAATAATTAGATAATTAGGCCAAATAATAATAATTAAGAAACCGTGCTAGAACCACGGAATTCGGGAGTGCCTAACACCTTCTCCCGGGTTCACAGAATTCCTTATCCGGATTTCTAGTTCGCAGACAATTTAACAAAGAGTCAAAATTTCCTCGGTTTGGGATTTTAAAAATAAAATGGTGTCCCGAAACACCATAAAAATCCGGGTGGAGACTCTGAAATTAATAAATACCCAAAATCGAATAATGTCACTTAAATTGGAAAAACTCCCTTATCCAACCTTACCGGAGGAAAAAGGAGGTGTGACACACATAAGCAAATAAGGGATCAAGTTAGCCACCGCATTTAGACGACAAATGCATGCCAAACTGATTATCGTTGACAGATTTTAATGAATTACGGTTGCAGGGTCCTATAGGCAGGATCTCTATGTGATACTGAATTAATGGGCAGACAATTATACACAAAAACTATTCCTTAATACGAATTTCCAAAACCTACATAATTTTGCCTACTAATTTTAAGCATAAGGGGATTGAACCTATATGCATGATTTCTAGGTGTTTTACGCTATAATAAATAGTGGTAATCAAAAAGCATATTCAGAATCACTTGTTTGATCTTATGGGCATGTTTTCTAGTGAGGACAATAATACAGTATTTGAAAAACTCCTAAACACACAAGCAAGATGACAATTATACGGGTTCAGAACTAAAGGCATACTTTCTAAAATTAATCCGATTTTAGTTCCTATAGACATGATTTCTATAATTTTTGAATGAGGCAGCATGTAAATAGACTACTGCGTGCACATTGAATATACAATTTCCTATAGACATGGTTTCTAACAAGCAGAAACAGAACACAATTGAACCAAGTATTGAACCTATAGGCAGGATTCCTAATATATAATGACTGGACATAATAGGATAGATATAGGCATGATTTCTAGAGCATGCTCATTATTGAACCTATAGGCAGGATTTCTACCCCATTCAATGTAAGTATAATATAAAATCCCTTTATAAATTTCACTAATACCCCAAAATGTTATTACAATAATTATTACAGACCTCGAATGAATATAGTAAATTACAGAGTAGAATAGTTATAGGGAGCCTATAGCTTGCCCAAAATACACCCGGACAAGCTTTGGTCTACATTCTCACAATTCACAATAGTTCAAAGTTACATACTTATTGACATAATACAGCCAAGAGTTGAGTGATTCACCCCAGTGAGCACAAGACAAGGTTGAGCATATATAACCAAGGCCCTAGTGTGTCAGAGTTCCCAAGGGCTTCAAGAACCTAGGGCAGTGCTCAAAAAGTTGGCAAAGAACATGTTTGCAAGTTTGGCAAAGTTATAGGTGCAGAATGAGTTAAAGCATGCTTGAAGTAGGCTAAGTACATAACCTAGTGTGATTATCAAGAAAACCAAAACTACATCATTGAAAGTGGGAGGGGCATCATATTAGCAAAGGGGTGAACTTACAGTCATAAGTTAAGACCATACTCAGTAAAATCATGTCAAATAGAGGTAACATTGTCATAATGGTCTAACTAAATATTATTCAATTTGTGTCAAAGTTTAAAGCAACAACTAAACAAACATTAGAGGGGTGTGGGGGTCGAGTGATCATGTTGACTAAATAGCAGAGAGGCAGATTACAACTAGCAGTAAGAGCCACAGGTGTGAGGCATTCACTATAGGGATTCAGGGTAAGGGGATAAACATGTTCATAGGCATTCAAGGGTTGATACATTAACTGGATAGACCTTAAATAAGTTCAAATAACCTCAACACAGGTAATATTAGGAGAAATTAAGTGTTAAAAGGACTAATACATACAGATTTGATTGAGTTATGCTTAAACACCCTTCCAAAGCATATTGAATAATAAATTTAGTAATAATCACCTATACAAATCAGGGACATGTAAGGATGAAAGTGCAAAAGTTAAGTGACTCACCAGTTAAGCGAGAAAAAATACAAAAAGTATGGAAATCCACATTATATAGCAAGATTTTAGAGCTGATTGGCCTTGGTTTCCAGCCGGCCAAAGTTAGAGTATAGAATGCAAAATCAGAATAACCTTAGGTCTAGTAAGTCTATAGCGAGTTCAGAATGTAGTCGAAGGTCATGCTAAAGAGAATGGGGGAAGCGTATATATAGTGATAGAAATCAGCACATAAAAATGGAAACAAATCAGTCATATGCAAGAAAATATAACAGAATCAGTTATAGGTAATTTATGGCACGAATCAAGGGATTCAACAAATTAGGGAAGCACCCGAAAAATTATTCAGAGAATTTAAGGAAGAAACACATATACCATGAATATAAAATAGTTTAGAATACTAAGGCAGACAAAAAATTAGGGAAACATAAAACACAAAATTATTCAGAATATTCCTAGTATTATAGGAAACACGAATAATACCAAAACAAAAAATTATTCAGAATATTTAAGCAAATATTAAAGTAAAAACCATGGAAAACATAGAGAAAGAAATTAATAGAACAAAGAAGTGAAAGATCCAACAGAATCGGTAAGAAAAGGAGAAAGTTTCAAACCCTAGTTTTAGGAAAAAATGTAAAATCAGTGGAAAATAAAGTAAAAATCGCACAAATAAATGAATAGAAGCGGAATAACATCAAAATCAGAAGAATTAGACCTTTTTATGTCCTATTGAAAATGTTTGAAAACCCTAAATTGGGATAGGTAAGAATCAACATATATGAAAAATATCGTTACTCACAAAGAATCAATGATGAATATACACGAAATAGCCATAGAAATTAGAGGTGTGAACCGATTTGGTTTGATTTTGGAAAACTTTTCTTGCCATGTTAGGCAAGCAGCTAATTAAGATCATAGACGAGTGTGCAGTGGTGAGGAGAGGTAAATAAGGTAAGGGAATCCATGGTCGATTCCGTTTTGGGGCCGGATTTGGGGGGGGGGGGGAGTTTGATAGCANGGGGGGGGGGGGGTGATAGGAATGACATCTAGGGTTCATTAGATATGAGAGACGAGTGGATTCCAAGGAGGCGTGGTAGTATAGAATGATTAGGGTTAGGAGTTTAGGTATAGTTAAAGGGGCGGGTGTAACATGGACCGTTGATCTTAGAGATGAACGATCACGATCTAAAGGGGTCCTGGGTCGGGTGTTTAAATGGGTATGGGGATTGGGCTAATAGGTCTTGGGCCAAGCGTATTGGGCTGGTGTAAGGTTGTTGGATTAAATCCGAAAATAGGTGATTTTAGGGCTAAATTTTAAATACCCATTATTTAACAAATAAATAATTTATAAAAAATATTTAATGATTAAAAAAATATCATTTGTGTATGAAAATGATTAAAACTAATACTTAACATTGTCAAAATATAAAAAGTCATTTTTTGTCTAAATAATGTAATTATATATGCATATGGGCTATTATTGCAATATGTGCAATTTGGTCCTAAAAATGCAAATGTAATTATGATAGATGCACTGAAAATATTTAAAACCTAATAATTGTATAAATGATAAGTTTAGATGATTAAATCATCATAAAAATAGTTTGTAGGGTAATTATTAGATATTTATATAATAAAAATACAGAAATAAATTGATTTAAAGTCTTTAAAAATTATGGAAAATTATGAAAAATACTTATGTATGCTTGTTAATCAAATGATGATGCATATTCACTATTTTAAAGAAAGTGTATATATATTTGGAAAATATGAGGGAAAAATTGGGTATCAACAGCTGCCCCTCTTTACCCGGAAAGGATGCAAGGGTTGTCAGGTAAAGAAATGATGATTGATTTTGACCGCATGGAGTGATTGTGAAAAATATAGGCCAGACCCTAGTTTCTGAGTTGCCTACATATCCCTGATTTTATAGGAATCAGGCCATGTGTAGTTCTGGATCCAACGGTGGAATAAACAGGTGGAGTTATTGTAAGAACGAACAAGATATTCTAGATAGGACAATATCGGGATTGTAAATGGATGTATCTGTGAGTGGTTATGGATATTTGAATGGTTATCATATGGAAATAGGTAACACACGCTGGTCGGTTACATTTGAAATAGTTTCAAGATATGAACGTTGAATGGAAACCGGAGCGAAGATTGCTCCCATTAGGAGAACGGTTACTTCCTAGATCACATGCAAAACATAAAACACGTTGCCTGCAAATATATGTGGATTATTGCGAGAATTTAAACATCATGCAAATTCCCTTTGGACTATGAAAGTTGTCTTTGGACGATGAGGATGGTCTAAAATCCAGGGCCATCAATTGTGAGATAGGGGATTCACAGGCCATGGAATGATGTTCTCGGGCTATGAAGATGGTGCCTCCGAACTATGATGCCTTTGAATAATGATGTACAAATTGAGAGACTCTCAGGCCATGGTATGGTGTCTTTTGGCTATGAGGATGATGCCTTCGGAAAATTTGGCTATGCTTCGGCCCATGAAATGCACAGACATGATGCCTGATATGAAACATGACAGAGCTTAGTCTTGTGTAGAACCGGGGGTAGATCTTAGCCCCAAGAGAAGAGAATAATGCAAGGTTTTGAACAATGCAACATTTGTGGTTATGCAAGGAAAGACAATGCTTATCTCGTACCAAATTGGAAACAACGATTAGTCTCATGCAATAGGAAAGTCAGAGCTTAGCCTTATGAAATTTAGGAGGCACGACTTAGCTTCATGCAAGATTGGAGACTGGGCTTAGTCCCATGCAATGGAAAGACAGAGCTTAGCCTTATGAAATTGAGGAGCCAGGGCTTAGCCTCATGCAAGATTGGAGACAATGCTTAGCCTCATGCAACGGGAAGACATAGCTTGGCCTTATGCAATTGAGCAGGAAGAGCTTAGCCTCATGCAAAATGGAGACAAGTCTTAGACTCATACAGAAGAAGGTAGTGCTTAGCCTTTATGCAATTAAGGAGGCATGGCTTAGCCTCATTCAAGGATGGATCAATGCTTAGTCTCATGCAACGAATAGATAATAAGTGATAGCATAGTATTTCTTAGCTGGGGATATAGCTGAGTTTAGCGGCTTTTGTCGTTATGAATACAGTGATTCTAAGGTGCGCACGTACTTGCGGCTATTCTTTTTTCTTGCATCCAAAGAAAAATTGTATGTTTTACGGGAAGGTTGGTTTGTGTATCTGCCTGCTTGCTTTGCTTTGCGACCGCATTGAAATCCTACTTGTGTTACCATGGGTAGTATCTGGCTAAAAAGAATAAATTTTTCGAAAAATGTATGCGCATTTAAACACATTAATATGTAATATTAAATGAGTTAAATGAACTAGTAACTGTGACACTATCAGAGACATAGTGACCTTATTGCCATAGAATTTTTAGGGTCCTCTTCCAAATTCTGCCCCAGTTATTCAGACTATTTCTGACTATTCTGCATACGGTTCCGTTGGCTGAACTTGCTCAGAAATTTTGAGGGCCCTCCTCAAAATTCTGCCCCAGTTTCTGATTCTGGGGTAAAATGAAAATTTTATTCAATTTTGACCGAACCTACAAGGCTGCCTATGTATCCCCTCTTAAACGGGAATCAGGTCAAGCGTAGTTCAGTTACATCAATTGCATAAATGTAAACAGCTTTAAACATAGTATCTTTTGACTGCATCTGAGTTGATAGGCTTTGGACAAATCTCTCCATCCATTTCTGTGAGTATGAGTGCTCCTCCTGTTAGTACTTTGTGAACCATATATGGTCCTTTCTAGTTGGGTGAGAATTTTCCTTTGGCTTCATTCTAATATGGAAAGATTCGTTTCAGCACCAGCTGCCCCGGTGCGAGCTATCTAGGTTTGACCCTTTTGTTGAAAGCTCTGGACATTCTGTTCAGATAAAGTTGACCATGACACACTGCATTCATTGTTTTCCCGTCAATGAGAGCTAATTGTTCATAGTGACTTCTTACCAACTCTGCATCGGTGAGTTCATTTTCCTGTATAATTCTCAAGGGAATGAATTTCTTCCTCGGTGAGGATGACAGCTTTAGTACCATAGACCAATAGGTAAGGAGTTGCCTCGGTTGACGTACGACTTGTGGTGTGGTATCCTAATAAGGAATATTTTAACTTCTCGTGCCATTGCTTGTGATTTTTTATCATCTTCCTTAGTACCTTCTTAATGTTCTTGTTGGCAGCCTCCCTTCTTCAGCATTTTGAAAATCGGCACACATATCAAAGTTGATTGTGCTATGAAGCGGCTGACGTAGTTGAGACGTCCCAAGAAACTCATTACGTCTTTCTTGTTCTTTGGCGGTGGTAAATCCTGGATAGCCCTGACCTTTGATGGGTCTAGCTCAATTTCTTGGTGGCTGACGATGAATCCTAGCAATTTTTTGACAGGAACTCCAAAGGCACATTTTGCGGGATTCCGATACAAATTGTACCTCCGCAGCCGGTCAAAGAACTTTCTTAAATCTGTTATGTGATCTGCAGCCTTCTTGGATTTGATTATGACGTCTTCCATATATACTTCTATCTCTTTGTGTATCATGTCATGGAAAATAGTTGTCATGGCTCTCATGTAAGTGGACCCAACATTCTTTAGACCAAACGACATCATTTTGTAACAGTACGCTCCCCATAGTGTGATGAAAGCTATTTTCTCGGCATCGTCTTCATACATCCAGATTTGATGATAACCCGCGTAACATTCAACAAAGGATTGGAGTTCATGCTTGGAACAATTTTCGATCACTATGTGTATATTTTGTAGTGGGAAATAATCGTTGGGACTTGCTCTATTTAAATCCTGATAATCGACATACCCTAACTTTCTTCAGAACTGGCACAATGTTGACCAACCAAGTTGGATATTCAACTACCTCGAGGACCTTAACTTTGATTTGCTTGGTGACTTCTTCTTTGATTTTTAGACTCATATTTGGGTTGGACTTCCTAAGCTTCTACTTTACCGGTGGACGCATCGAATTGGTGGGTAACTTATGAGCCACTATAGATGTGCTAAATCCGGTCATATCATTGTACGACCATGTGAAAACGTCTTCATACTCTTTCAGGAAATTAGTGTACTCTTCCTTCTCTGATGGTGAAAAATGAATACTTATGTGAGTATGTTTGGCTGTTTCAGAAGATCCCAAGTAGACTATCTCAGTTTTGTCTAGGTTGGACTTCGGATTATTCTCAAAATTCTCGAATTCTCTGACAACGTCCTTAGATATTACATCTTCTTCTTCTATTTCTTCCGAGTCACTATCCTTATGTTGGATTGTCTCATTACATGTCACAATAGTTGATTCATCAAGGTAAGAAATAGTAATGCTGTGGATAGAAATAATATAAAAAATAGTAATAAATAATAAAACATTAAGCCAATTATAAATATCAAAATGTTAAACAAAATAAATTTTAATGATTCAAACAATGTTTTCCAAAACGAAATACTGAAAATATTTTAAAACAAAATGCTCAAGAGGGATTGTTTTCAAAATAAATTACACTAGCAGCCAAGCTACCCGCGGACTCGGCAGGACCTTGATGGTGTGGCTGTCAAGTTCCTAAGAATAGCTCCATACTCCACTGTCTGGATGACGAGGCCTTCCTCCTCTTCCTTCTCAACTATTACACTGCAATCCATGTCTTCCTCTTCTAGAAATAAATTCCTCAAACCAGCTAGTACTTCGTATTCTTCTGATCCCCACATCATATCAGCTTAATGGAAGGATTGGCTCAGATGCGGTATTAGCTGTTCAAGAGGGTAGTAAGGACCGCTCCATGGTGGCGACCAATTCTGATACTCATGCCAGGTGTAGTGATATCCCAATAAAAAGGTCGTGCCGTGAGGTTTTAGCTGTATTGGTTTTGCAATACCTTGGAGATTCTTCCTGAGCCCTTTACCAGGTTCATATCCTGCCCATGCCAATATGCTCTCTATTTTTTTGCTCCACTACTTGTCTTTTTCAATCGCATTAACGTGCTCAATACGATGATAAGTCTCTCCACCCAACTTCCTTCTATTTTCCACGACTGGAACAGTCTGATTGGTATAAATGGGATTACTCCCATCTCCATGAATGATCACCTCCTGATGGTTCCCTTCGAACTTCACAGCCTAGTGCAGAGTGGATGCCACAGCCTCAACGACGTGTATCTAGGGTCGTCTCAGCAATAAGTTGTTTGAGGCGGATATGTAGAGTGCTTGGAACTCGACATCAAACCAAGTCGGGTCCATTTTTAAACAAAGATTGGTTTCCCCGATCGTGGTTCTTTGAGATCCGTCGAATGCTTTTACGTTCATAGTTCCTCTATGTATTTCATGTAATCCTTTTCTCAATCTCTTCAAATTCGTCAATGGATAGATGTTGAGACTGGAACCTCCATCTATCAAAACCCTGGCAATGAATTTATCTTCACATTGTACCGTAATATGCAGCGCCCTGTTGTGGCTTAATTCTTCCGGAAACAATTCATCTTCATGGAAAGTGATCTTATGGCTCTCCAGTACTTGTCCTATCATGTTATCCATTACCCCACTGGTGATTTTTTTGGGCATGTAAGCTTCGTTCAATACCTTAATCAAGGCATTCCTATGTGCTTCAGAATTCTTCAGTAGTGATATAATGGATATCTGAGCAGGGGTTTTGTTCAGATGGTCCACTATAGAGTATTCCCTTGCACCTTTCTCCAAAGATCATTTGGGCTGCTTTCAATGATAGGTTGTTTGAAAATGACTTCTTTACTTTTTCCCCCTAGATGCTCAGGTGTGTAAACTCTGCTAGTCCGGGTCATCCCTTGTGTTGCACCAGTTTCTTCCATTTTTGCTTTTCCTTTCCTTCTGGCTTCTACAACATAGTCCCAGGGTAAGACTTTTGAATTAAAGGATGGTGCGGGTGGTACCGTCACTGTGAAGGGTGTGGTCACTTCTACTTCAAACGGAGTAGGCGCGACTGCAGGTGTTGTTACTTCCACCTCGAACGGAGTCGGTGCGGCTACATCAACTTCGAATGGTGGCTGTATCTGTACCACAATAGGAGTGAGAGTGACTGCAGGTTTCTTAGGATCATCCCCTTCTCGAATGAGCCCAATTGACCCTTCCGGGTCCCATTCTTCATTGGTCTCTATCACATTCACCCCCTTGACCCTGTGATCCGCGAGGGGATTGTTTCGGATGTTCGGTGCAGACTCCTTTGCTTGTATAACCTTGCTGTTAATTAGCACCTGGATCTTGTCTTTCAGAGTACGACATTTATCAATGGTATGACCCTTCATGCCGGAGTGGTAGGCACATGTTTTATTTGGATTAACCCATTGAGTGATGTTTTCCATGGAAACATCGGGAACATGAGTGAAATAACTAGTATCTTTCAGTCTCTCATTTAACTGATTGATAGGTTCAGCAATAGGGGTGTACTGTCTGGGCAGCATGCGGTCGAAGTTTGGTCTGGGTTTCTGATAGTTTTTCCGAGCTGGCGGTGAGTGGTTTTATGTTGGCTGGGTGTTATAAATATGGTAGGCGGTGGCGGGTTGAGGATACCTGGGAGGTGAAGGCTGATATGTGGGTGGAGGTGTTTGGTATGTAAGAGGAGATTTTGGACCATAGGCCACCATCACGGCCCCTACTTCCTTCTTCTTGGATATGCCTCACGACTGAAATACCTTGTTGGTAGCTTGTAATGCCTCAAAATTGGTTACCATCCCGCTTTTAATTCATTCTTCAATTCTTTCCACCAATTTGCTGATGTCGGAGAATTTGTGATTTTCAATAATCATTAACCTCTCGTAGTATTACGGATCCTTGGCCCGGACAAAGAATTTGTTCATATGCTCTTCTTCAAATGCCGGCCTTACTTTTGTAGCTTCTGATCTCCACCGTGTAGTGTACCCGCGGAAAGTCTCTATAGGCTTCTTCTTAAGATTCTGGATATAAAAGACATCTAGGGCATTCTCTGTATTGAATCTGAACCGATCCATGAAATCTGACGCCATGCTTACACAGTTAACCCACTTCTTTGGATTTTGACTGATATACCAAGATAGAGCATCTCAAGTGAGGCTCCTCATGAATAACTTCATGCTAATTCTTTCATCTTTTCCAACTCCTACGAGCTTGTCACAGTATGTCTTTAGATGCACCTTTGGGTCACCTATTCCGTCAAACATCTCAAACTTGGGAGGTTTGTAACCCTCTGGCAGTTCTACGTTCGACTGAATACACAGATCTTCATAGTTCAAACCCTTAATGCCTTTACCCCCTTTGACGCCATGGACTCGACTCGTGAGCTTCTTAAGTTCCTCTGCCATATTCTGGATGAGTAGGTCCTTCTCGGTGAATTCTGGTGTGTATGGGATTTGTTGTGAAGGATGAGGTAGAGTTTCTACGTGTATGGGGTTGTTTTGCTGGATACCGGGGAGTTGGGTGTAGTGGTGATCATTGGTTGAGTTTTGTGGATAGGCAGTAGGTTGTGGTCTGTTTTGGTGAGTATTGTAAGTGGTAGTCTACGGGTAGTGGGTTGGATATGTTGGTGCCGAGGAGAAGTTGGCATTGGTGGAGGATTAGGATTTTGGGGAGGTGTGGCATATTGATGAGGTGCAGGAGAGGATTTTGCGGATGCTGGTTTGGTGTGTTTTGAGGGGGTGCTGGATTTTGTTGGTTGATATCTGGGACGTTTAAGGTGAGGGAGAGATTTTCCAAGTTGTGTACCTGCTCATGTTCCCCTTGTAACTCCAATATTTTCTGCTCCAACCGTAGAACCAAATCATTCTGTGCCGGAGTACTCCGACCATCTGAAGTCTCAACATTTTTTGGATGTGTAGCGTTGTCTTTCCTGATACCACTCATGTCGTCCATCTTAGCTTTTCCCTTTCTTTTAGGATCATTTGGAAGAGTATGAGGTGGAGGGCCTCTGGATCTGGTATGGTATACTGATGATGCCAGTATGCACGGACAAACCTTAGGGGATGAGAATAATCAAAATAAAGAAAATTAAAAAGGTAACAAGTTAGTAGGGAGTTTTTGAAAGGATATTTGCAATATTTAAACATGTATTGCCGAATTATAAATTCGCGTCCTAATTGGGGACCTCATTGTGCCCGAGGTAGGCCTAGCGACATATAGATTTGGAGAATTTTAATGCTGATCATTGCATCATTTCATCAATATGATAAATAGACCAAATCTCTATTAAAACGACAATAATTAAAAGTAGTTAGTAGTGGCATTTTTCTTTATTACAACAAAATTCTAAAACCACTCAAGAAAAACAAGGAAACATCAATTCTAATCTACTCAATCCCAGAGGGACCTTCTTTAAGCTTTGCCTTCTTATCCCCATTGGTCTTATTCCCCAGGTCGCGCATGTCCAACAACAGATACGCCCTTGCTAGAGTTCCTCCTTCATTGCCCTCTGCATTTTGACAATCCACGATCATTTTCCCCATCTTCCCTTCAAGCTCCATCAGACCCAGCTCAAAATACTCCAACCTCTCTGTTGATTTCGTAATGATTCTCCTCCATTCATTGATTGCTTCCATGTCCACTTTGTGTTGTTCTAAGTGTCTGGACTTAGACTCAAAGATCCTTTCGCGTAACCTCATGTATTTTACTTGTGCTTCGGCAGCGTCGTCTATGACCCTGTTTCCCCGATCAATCTCTGGCTTGACTTCTCCTGCTATGTCACTATCCAATCATGATGGGCAGAAATACACTAGGTTCACGTACGTATCACAAGTTATGGTCAGGCCTAATAGAGTCTTGTATATCGGTGCGGAGACGTCTGTACTTATCTTCGACAGGCTATAGGGTGTTAGGAAACTACTCTTTATTCATCTCCTATAGTGCAATTGATGGTGTAATAAATGGTGTAATAAGTTTCTTCTCTTACTCTCTCACAGATTGTGAGAACGGGCCTGACATATGTTCCGGACCTAAAGGAGCTGCTCCCCCCTTATGCTAGAGGCCGAGGTAGGGGACGAGGATGTCCCATAGTTGCCCCAGTTGTACCACCAGCCAATCTAGTGGAGGATCTCATTGATGAGGAGTAGGGTGGGGTGCCCGCAGCAGATCTAGCCCCGGTCAATTTCATGTGAGCACCAAGCTTTCAGGGGGTCATGGGCCGTATGTTGCGGTTCATTAATTCTATAGCCCAGGCAGGTTTATTTCAAGCAGACACAACCACATCTCACGCGGGAGGGGGATCACAGACCCGTACTGCTCAGGATCTTGGGCATGCACCTGGAGTATATCAGACTATAGGCACACTACCCATGGGAAGAGCCCAGCTAGTTGCAACAGTTGTACCTCAGCGCCGACCAGCTACGGTCGGCGAGCCACAGAAGCTACTAGATAGATGGACCAGGCTTCACCCTACAGTATTTGGGGATGATCAACATGAGGATCCCTAGGACATCATTGATATGTGTAGTAAAGACTGCACAACTAGAGCATATTGGAGTCTTACGGGGTGGATTTCACTATTTTCAGTTGAAAGGCAGAGCACATAGGGGTTGGAAGTCTTATCTTCTTGGCAGACAGCAGGTTCTCCTCCCATGAGTTGGGACCAGTTCACACGCGTATTCTTGGACAGGTATATTCCAACCTCCCAGAGGGAAAAGTTGCGGTGTTAGTTTGAGCAGCTCGAGCAGGGTCAGATGTTAGTGACCGACTATGAAGTGATATTCTCAAAGTTTCCTCGCCATGCACTTATGATACTTCCTACCGACATAGAGAGGGTACGGAGGTTTGTTGTAGGTAGCACTCTGGTATTCAGGCTACTATGGCTTGGGAGGTTGAGATAGGGACTTCTTATCAGTTAGTAGTAGAGATTGCTCGGAGGATTGAGGGTTACCGTCAGAGAGGTAGAGAGAAGATGCAGTGGGACAAGAGGTCCCATTTTTCTGGATAGTTCAGAGGTGCCCCAGCTGGGGGTCAAGGTCATTTTTGGAAGGGTCAACCTAGCAGGCCTAGAGGACATAAGCATGAATGGATGAGTGAACTCATGAGTGAATGGATGTTCATATTTGGTGACTTTTACTCGATTCTGAGACGTGGACCTGGGAAGGCTTTTGGGGCTATTTCCAATTACTTGCTTTAGCTTTGATTTTAGTAGCTAGATTAGTTCCTTGTAGTTCTATTTCTGTTATGTAATTGATTTTGGCTAGATGTGGGCCATTTGGAGTCAAATTTTCATGGAAAGAGCATTGTTTCGGATTAATTTCATCTTGGTTCGAGGTAAGTGGCTTTTCTAACCTTGTGTGGGGGAAGTCCCCATATGATTTGTACTATTTTTGATATACGAGTGTCGTGTACGTGATGTGATGAGTACGTACACGGGCTAATTGTGTAAAACCCCAATTTCTACTAAGTGATAGCCTGTTTTCCTTCTTGTTTGAATCCTATCAGCATGTGTAGTATCATACTAGACTAGAATAACATACCTACTTGCCTTAACTGCTTATCTGAACTACGTGCAGCATGTTAGTGAATTTACATGTCTTTCCTTTACGTGTACTTAGGCTGAATTGTAGGATTCCGTGTGTTAAATATTTAATTCTCTTGTTTGGGCTGCATATTTACTTTGGGACTACGGAACGGTATTCCGAGAGATCCCCCTATTCTTCATTATTACTTTGGGACTACGAAATGATATTTCGAGAGATCTCCGTGTGATGCATATATACTTTGGAACTATGGAACGATATTCCGGGAGATCTCCATGTCTTGCCTATTTACTTTGGGACTGTGAAATGGTATTCCAGGAGATCCCCTTGTCTTGCATATTTACTTTGGGACTACGGAAAGGTATTCCGAGATATCCCTTTACGCATTTATGTTGGGACTACGAGACGGTATCTCGGGAGGTCGCCTATTGCATTTCTGTGTGCTAAGTTGTTATCTTCCTATGATTTCCTTCATGTTCAATTTCAATAATTATTTTACTGCGATATTTCATTATTGGCTTGCTTTATTACTTATATACCAGTAGGGCCCTCACCTGACCTCGTCGCTACTCGGCTGGGGTTAGGATTGGCACATAATAGGCACCATTGTGGTGTACTCACCCCCTTTCTTTCACGTGTTTTTCGTGTGCATATCCAGGTCCTTCATACCATCATCGCTCGTAGTTGCAGCTGCTGTTGTTGAAGACTTCAAGGTACATCTTACCGCGCCCGCAGATCCTCGGACTCCCCCCATCCCCTTATGTTCATTTTCCCTCTTTCAATAGAAAATTATGTATAGAACAGTTAAGACTTATTCCCGCGCCCACAGATCCTCGGAGTCCCCGCTCCAGGTTTTGGGATTGTCTTGTACATTTTGGAAGTTGATAGTTGTATATTTGGGCCGTGACAAATAGGTTTGTATGATGATGTAACGACCCGGCTGGTCCTTTCGAGAGTTATAACCCTGTTTCCCCCATTTCTAATTCGTTTGTGCTTTATCGATGTATCGTGTTGTATCGGGTTTCTTGGTTCGGGTCCGGAGTGGTTTCAGAATGGAATGAGACACTTAGTCTCCTATTTAGAAGCTTAAGTTGGAAAAGTCAATTGGATGTTGACTTACGTGTAAACGATCTCGGATTTGGATTTTTGTGGTTCGGTTAGCTCTGTTAGGTGATTTTTGACTAAAGAGCACGTTCGAAATGTGATTTGGAGGTCCATGGTAGAATTAGGCTTTAATTGGCGAAAGATGGAAATTTGGCGATTTTGCTCGATAGTGGAAAATTTGATATCGAGGACAGAATGGAATTCTGGAAGTTGGAGTGTTCGTAGAGTCATTTTTGACGTGTGGGTAAAAATTGAGGTCATTCAAACGTGGTTTGGTAGGTTTCGGCGTCGTTTGCAGAATTTATAAGTGTATAAGTTCTTAGGCTTGTCCGAGGGTAATTTTGTGTTTTGATGTTGTTTTGAGTGATTCGAAGGTGAGACTAAGTTTTACTTGGCTTATATAACTTGTTGGTATGATTGGTTGAGGTCTCGATGGCCTTAGGTGAGTTTCGTGTGGTTATCGAATCGATTTTGGACTTGGGGAGATGGCTGATTCTGCTGGTGTTTGAGGCTTCTAGTATTTTCCGCACCTACGGATGGGGAGCCGCAACTGTGAGGTTGTAGGTGCACTTGGGTAACCGCAGATGCGGAAATGGAAGGCCAGGGCTGGAGCCGCAGGTGCATAGGAGAGGTCACATCTGCGAGCCCGCATGTCCGAGACCTGGGGCATAGATGCAGAAGAGAAGAGGTGAGCCAGTTCGAAGAAGCGGAAGAGATAAATAGGTGCGCTCTCAAAGATGCGGAACCTAGGGTGCAGGTGTGGGATGAAGGATTTAGTGGTTTCCAGAGGTGCAAATGTTATTGCGCATATATTTAATCGCAGGTGCAAAAGACCTAGGCAGAAGCTATAAATAGAACACTCTGCGAATTTTGGTTCATTTCCACCCTTTTCAAGTTGGTTTTTGGAGCTTTTGGAGTGATTTTGAAGGGAGATTTTAGAGGGGTTTCCAGTGTGGTAAGTTTCTTGAGCTCTAATACTCCTATCTATGGTGTTTTCCCGTTGTTCTATCATCTAATTAGTGGAATTTAGGGGTAAAAATGAGGGGTTAGGGCTTGATATTTTGGAGAGTTTGATGTGAGGATTTGAGGGACTACACGTCTTCGGATTTTGATAAATTTTGTATGTATGGACTCGTGAATGAATGGGTTTTCATGTTTTTTTAATTTTTTTTGAATTTTGAGACGTGGGTTTTGGGTCAATTTCGGGTTTGATCCACTTTCGGATTTGAGCCAATTTCAGGTTTTGGGTCTTTTTTGTAATTTTTCTTGTGGGATTCATTCCTTTAGCTTATATTGATGGTATTGTACTGGTTGTGAATAGATTCGGAGCATTTGGAGGCTGAATCGAGGGGAAAGAGCATCACAGAGTAGATATTTGATCGGTTTGAGGTAAGTAATGGTTGTAAATCTAGTCCTGAGGGTATGAAACCCCGGATTTCATGTCATGTGGTTACTTGGAGGTGACGCACATGCTAGGTGATGGGAGTGTGGGCGTGGATCGTTTGAGATTGTGACTTGGTCCGTCCCGTATCAACTATAAAGTTGAATATTTTTTTGAAACTACATGCTTCTTATGTGTTTTAGAAAGAAATTCTGAAAATCAGGTTGGATGCCATGTTTAGGCCTTATGCCAGTGTTTTTTGAACCCTTAGAGGTCTTTTCCTGCTTTCCTCTCATTGTTTTGTATGATAATCTATACTCAATCATGTTAATACATATTTACTCCATAACTCAGTTTCTATTACTCTATTTTGATGCGTCATATAAATGTTGTTTGGGCTGAATACTTTGATTTCTGAGAGCCCGAGAGGCTGGAGAAGTTATGCCTGAGTGAGGCAGAGGTCCTGATTTGTGAGGATATTATGGGATCGGGTTGCACGCCGCAACATGTTTCATTGATTCTGCCATGATGGGAATTGATATAGCGCTTGGGCTGAAGGAGCCCCTCTGGAGTCTGTACACACCCCTAGTGAGTGCAAGTACCTACTGAGTGCGAGTGCCGAATGCTGAGTGATTGGGAGGCATGAGTGACTGTGAGGCATGAGTGATCTTTGCCCGAGGGTCTGTATATGAGTGATATTTTCCCGAGGGGCTGTATATGAGAGATGTTTGCCCGAGGGGTTGTATATGATTTCATAATTTGTGCTCACATCTGGATTGAGCCTTTATTTGAAAACTGTTGAAAGATATTTTAAACGAATTTACTGGAACTTGATCCAAACAAGCTGGTTTGACTTAAACTCTTATTTTAAAGAATGTCGTATTTGACTATGTTTTTATGATATGAACTATACTTGCATTTTTGCTCGTCACTACTTATTTGTATTTACTTATTGTTGTTACTTACTGAGTTGGCGTACTTATGTTATTCCCTGCACCTTGTGTGCAGATCCAGGCATTTCTGGACACGGTAGCGGTTGTTGATTATATTCAGTCGCAGATCCATCGGAGATAGCAAGGTAGTTTCCTGACGATCGAAACCCTGCTCTTCTCCCTCTTTATCTTCCCTTAGTTGTATTTGGCTATATTCCAGACTATGTTAGTCTTGATATTGTTAGACAAATTTTAATAGTTTCTCATGACTAGTGACACCCCGATGTCAGGCTTTCTTTTTCGCACTTTTGTTTTGATTTGAACTCCTTTACGAAGGATTTATAATGAATAACATTGAATTATCTCTTAAGAATGAAATATCGATTTGTTTTGGTAATGTGTCAGCTTGCCTAGTAGATAAGCGCCATCACGACAGGGTTAGTTTTTGGGTCGTGACAAGCTGGTATTAGATCCTAGGTTACATAGGTCTCACGGGTCTTGAGCATGCTTAGTAGAGTCTTGCGGATTGGTACAGAGACGTCCATAATTATCTTCAAGAGGCTGCGAAACCCTTAGGAAAAATCTCACATTCTTGAATTCTTGTCGTGAATCCATTGAGTCTGGTAACTAAACTTTTATTGTTTCATTCTCTCACGGATGGTGAGGACTCTCACTACCGGTCAGGAGGATTATCCCCTAGTACCACCAGCCAGGGCTACGAGAGGCCGAGGCGTGGTAGGGGTAGAGTTACAACCCGCACAGCAGCCGGGGCAGTATATGCAGACCCTCCGATTGCTCCAGACCAGATCCTAGTCGTAGATTCCCTAGCGGGACCAGCTCAGACACCCCCTGTGCTTATTGTGATTCATGGCCTTCAGGAGGCTTTAGCTCAGATCTTATCAGTATGTACTGGTCTTGCTCAGGCGGCCTTTGTTTCTACGGCCGCAGCTACTTCTCAGGCCGGGAGAGGCACCCAGACTCCCGCCACCTGCACACCGGAGTAGGTTGTTTAGGGACTCTTGACATCGGGGGTACCACCGGCCTAGCCGGTTGTAGCTGCTCAGGACTATGTTGTTCCTATTGTGCCTGAGGATGAGCATCGTAGATTGGAGAGGTTTGGGAGACTCCAGCCTCCATCTTTCAATGGTGTAGACGGTGAGGATGAATAAGGTTTCTTTGATAAGTGTTAGAGGATACTCCGTACAACAGGTATTCCAGAGACCAGTGGGGTCTCATTCACTAATTTCCAGTTCTCTAGGGCTGCGTTCAGTTGGTGGGATGCTTATCAGAGGCGTAGGCTGGTTGGCGCAGCACCCTTTACTTGGCAGTAGTTCTCTATATCTTTCTGGAGAAGTTTGTGCCTCAGCCTCGCAAAGAGGAGCTGCGCAGACAGTTTGAGCAGCTTCATCAGGGTGATATGTCTGTGACTCAGTATGAGCTGCGATTCTTAGAGTTATCCCGTCATGCTATCTGGTTGGTTCCCACAAATAGATAGAGGATCTGGAGGTTTATAGGTTTCTTCATTTTCCAGCTTCGATTGCTTATGACAAGAGAGGGAGTGTCTGGTGCTACTTTTGATGAGGTGGTCGACATTGCACATTAGATTAAGATGGTTCGCAGTTAGGGGGGGGGGTTGAGAGGGAGGCAAAGAGGCCTCGTGGACAGGGTGGATTCAGTGGTTCTCCTCATGGGGGTCTGTTCAATCACGACTGAGGTCGTCCATTCAGGCATGCTCAATCAGTTTGCCCAGTTCACCGTGGTGAATCATCAGGCCATGGTTCTCTTAGTTCTCATCAGCGCCACTCATCACTCAGTTCCCTCCCAGCCCAGAGTCCGTCCCGTGCTACATCAAATCAAGGCTCCTCCATGCCAGGTTCTTATACCAGTTATCCCGGTGCTAGGGTTTCCCTTCAGTCCCCGTCCTCCGCATCAGGGGGTTGTTTCGAGTGTGTGGGGTTTGAACATATGTGGAGGTAGTATCCTCGTCGAATCGGGGTGCGCCTTAGCAGAGGAGTCAGCCATTGACTTGAACACTAGTTACTTCACCACCCGCCTAGTTAGTTAGGGGTCGCCCTAGAAGAGAAGGTCGATCAGGTGGTGGTCATGCCCGTTTCTATGCACTCCCAGTCAGACTATATGCTATTGCTTCAGATGGTGTGATTATAGGTATTCTCTCAGTTTTTCACAAAGATCCCTTCGTATTATTTGACCCTGGTTCCACATATTCATATGTTTCCTGATATTTTGCTCATTTTTGGGATAAGCCATGTGAGTCGTTAGTTTCATCTGTCCGTGTATCTACCTCTATGGGCGATACTATTGATGTCGAACGTGTATATCAGTCATGTGTGACTATTGGGGGTCTGGAGATGCGAGTGGACCTTTTGTTGCTCAGTATGGTCGACTTTGATGTGATATTGGGTATGGATTGGTAATGTCCATGTCATGATGTTCTAGATTGTCACGCTAAGACCGTGACGTTGGTGATTCTGGGATTTCCGAGGGTTGAGTGAAGTAATTCTGTAGACTATGTACCTAGTAGGGTAATTTCGTACATGAAGGCTCAGCGTAAGGTTGAGAAGGGTTGCCTATCCTATTTGGCTTTTGTGAGGGATGTTAGTGTAGAGACTTCCACCATTGTTTCTGTTCCAGTAGTACGTGATTTTTTTGATGTATTTCCTGCAGACCTGCCGGGCATGCCGCTTCATAGGGATACTGACTTTGGTATTGATTTGGTGTCAGGCACTCATCCCATTTCTATTCCACCATATCTTATGGTACCGGCAGAGTTGAAGGAGTTGAATAACAACTTTAGGAACTCCTTGATAAGGGGTTTATTCGGCCTAGTGTGTCACCTTGGGGTGAACCGGTTCCATGAGAATTTGCATTAATTACATGTAGTGGAACAAGGTCACATTCAAGAACAAGTATCCTTTGCCTCGTACTGATGATTTATTTGACCAGCTTCAGGGAGCGAGGGTGTTCTCCAAGATTGATTTGAGGTCCGGGTATCACCAGCTAAAGATTCGGGATTCAGATATTCTTAAGACAACTTTCAGGAGCCGATATAGCCATTATGAGTTCTTGGTTATGTCTTTTGGGATGACCAATGTCCCAACAACATTTATGAATTTGATGAACATTGTATTCCAGCTCTATTTGGACTCCTTCGTTATTGTATTCATTTATGACATCCTAGTGTACTCTCGTATCCAGGAGGAGCATGCTTAGAATTTGAGGATTGTATTACAGAGATTGAGGGACGAGAAGCTTTATGCAAAGTTCTCCAAGTGTGAGTTTTGGCTCGGTTCAGTAGTATTGTTGGGACACGTGGTGTGCAGTGAGGATATTCAGGTGGATCCGAAGAAGATAGAGGCGGTGCAGAGTTGGCCTAGACCATCCTCAGCTACGAAAATTAGGAGCTTTCTTGGTTTGGTGGGTTATTACCGTCGCTTTGTGGGGGAATTTTTTTCTATTAAATTGCCCTTAACAAAATTTACCCAAAATGGTGCTCCATTTAGGTGGTCAGATGAGTGTGAGGAGAGCTTTCAGAAGCTCATGACTACCTTGACCACAACTCCAGTGTTAGTTCTGCCAAAGGAACCCAAATATGGTAAGGAGATAATAGTGAAATCCCATGGTTAGCGGGATTAGGAGAGGGAATCAAAGGGAAGACGGCTAGGGTTTCTCTAGTGAGGATGGAGAAGAGACGATTCAAGGGCGACTACTGAGTGGAAGTAAGGATTAGGATTTGGGACGAGTGTAAATTAAAAAGGTGGATGGTTTATGGTTCGTTGATCTCAAGATTAAACAAAGAGTGGGGTGGGTCACAGAAACGCGTTGCGATCGGGTTTTAATAAAGCGACGTTTTTCCTGGGCTAGATATTGTTGGGCTAGAGATTTGAGCCAAATTTTGTCCAAAAATTAGCCTATTTCGGGCTAGCTCTTGAAATCCCCTTTAAAATTAAAACAATTAATTATTAAAACATCTAATAAATGATAAAAAATAATTTTTATGCTATAAAACTACTTATGAATAATGAAAAAATATTAACAAAATATAAAAGTGCTACTTTGGCATGAGTAATGTAATAAACGCAATTATTTGTAGAATCTAGGCTATTTTTGCAAAATTATGTAAATAACATAAAAATATAAATGTGCTTATATAAAATTAGAAGAAAAATATCCTGGAACATATATGTTGATATAAATAATAACTTTTGGTAATTAAATCATCACAAAATAATTAAAGGGGTAATTAATAAATGTTTAAGTAATTTAAATGTAGAAAAATTAATTTAAAAACTCAAAAAATTGCGAACAATTATAGAAAATACTTATATAAATCTTGTAAATCAAATAATGATGCCAGAATGACATTTTAAACATATATATACTATTTTGAAAAATGTGAGGGCAAAATTGGGTATCAACACCTGTTTCTTTCTTTTAAAATAATTTTTTAGTTATTTTTAGTCTTTCACTCCATAATATTCGAATTTATCATAGTATTTTTGACTATTAATTATTTATTTTATAATTAAAATTAATTCAAAGTATAAATTCTCTCACACTATATTTATCCCCCTCTTTATAAATTATTTTCCCTAGTAAGTGTGATAATTTATTTAATTTTCCGCTTAACATTTTATTCAATAATAGAAGAAAATAAAAGTTCGTATGGTAAAACTTTATATTACTTCACCAAATACCAAAGTATATTATTATTAAACTTTTAGTAATTATTATTTGTTTTGGGAAACTTTTAGCCTTTGAAAAATTATTTCAATTGTATACTTGTTTAAAATTAAGAAAATTTACTCCAAAACAGACAGTTTGGATTATCGATTATGAAATAAATTTATTAAATATAGCTTCATTTTGAACTTTAGGTTAAAACGTTAAAATATATTTATCTTCAACTCATTAAAAATATTGAATTTTTAATATAAATTAAAATTGCTCATTAGATTGCGGTAAGATATATTCTTCTCACTCGATATTAGAAAATGTATCCAAATATTATTGCTATCAAAATTCTTTACTTTCCAAATAAAAAATTTCAAATAGAAAATATTAGTACAGTGGCTGAACTTTATTTATAAACAGAGAATTCTTATTTCAATTTAATTTCAATAAATGGGATTCCATATTTAATTCTTAAGTGATATTTCCTCATTTGACAATCTTCCGCAAACTCTCCTTAAGATTGCCAAGTGGATTTATAGTTGCTCGCCACTTAGCTTAAGCACAATGCAAACTTTATTATTATAATATATACATATATGTATACACACACACACACACATACATACACACACACACACACACACATATATATATATATATATATATATAAAGAGAGAGAGAGAGAGTTATGTCACAGCCCAATTTCTCCTATAAGACGTGATGGCGCCCCATGCTACCGTTAGGCAAGCTAACACTGAACTAACTCTATCATCTTTTCTTTTAAAAATTTGAAATAGTTATTTTTTAATTATTCTGAATTCAATAAGTGAAAAAGTTAGCAAAAATGAGAAAGTAAACAATTTTAAAAGCGATGGGATGAAGTAATTACTCAAAAACCAACAAATGTCTACTAGCATAAATATCCAAGACCTGGCATCCCAAGTGTATGACCTACTAGTAGAATATACAAAAGAATACTACACTACTGTCTGAAACCCTAAAAATGGAATATTACCTCAGCTCAAAGGTTGTTTACTCAGATATTTCTAAATAGACAGAAATAAAGCAAAAGAAAGACTTTGGCTGCTGCAGAACGGGCTCTGAAGGCAGCTCACCACTAAGTCTCATAGTAATCAAGGATGCGCGTCGGACTGATATCAAGATGCACCTGCATCAGGTCCTGCATGATTAGTGAAGAAGTGTAACGTGAGTACATAAATAACATTTACCCAGTAAGTATCCAGTCTAACCTCAAAAAAGTCGTGACGAGGGGTCGACTCCGACACTTACTATGGGTTATCAATAAAATAATGGAATTATAACTCTATACGATCGATACCGGGGATCCTGGTATCGACACCCCTATGACATTCCAAGACCGACCTCGAAAGGCTCGAAGTGGAATCTGAAGTTCGACCTCGGAGTGCATACCTCGAGAGAGTATATCGAAGGCGCGCCGCGGCGTACCTCAGGGTTGTATAAAATCGACGACCGTCATAGAAAGGTGGAAATTTCCCAAGAATACGTGGTTGGAGCTGATAAGGTCTGCAAAGATAGTACAAGTTCGTACACGGCCGTTATAAAGCTGTACCAATAGCATTTCTCTGTCATAATTATACATGTCCTATGTTGGGATTCACCCCTCCTATATAAAGGGGATTGTAACACACAACATTCATTGCAATAGAACATTCTCTGCTTTTTTCATGCTCAACACTGTCTCTCTGCTTCATTGCTTCTTATTTAGTGTTTTTCATTTATTGTCTTTCATTTATTTCCATTGTTCGACCTCGATGCCCCCGATTCAAGTGAGCTCGAGGCCCTAGTCTTGTAACAACTTTGGTTTGCTTATCTCATTTTCCTTGCTTACATTTATTACTTCTTGATTATTAACTAGTATTGGAATAAACCACATATTTTTAGAACCACAATTCAAATATAATTGTTGATACCATTTTCAGGGTAAACAGTTTGGCACCCACCGCGGGGCTAAAGATAATAGCGATTATTTTAGTGCTAGTTTTCTGATAACACACGTTACTCTTCACACTTCTTCTTGTCCAAGATCTTTTGGTTTCAGGCTAAAACATCTCAAACTCAGCTAACGCACCAGTGCATAGCAACAATGGCCTTGGTTTCCACGGGGAAAATAATGCAGCATATTTAGCAGCCAGTATTCCACCACTCAACCCCGAAGTAGCACATATTCCCAACCCAGTTGATGCTGGCTTGCATATTTCTATAAGCACCGATTTGGGTACGGATATCGGGGGAAGCGTGCAAAGAGAAGTCCAACCTGATGCACAAACAACACATGCTTGAAATGAAGTCAGCCTACAAATCATTTTCAAGATGTTGTAAGCACAACAAGTTGCTATTTCTCAGCTACAGAGTCAGCAAAAGACCTCGAGTACAGCAGGGCCAGAAGCAGCTCCCCGAGTTGATTCAACACCAATAAGATCGAGTTTGACAGGCATTCGAGACCAATTGAGGCACCCTGATTGTCAGAATATAACCTCAACATCGATGCCTCAGACATCATATCAGCCATAGGCAAGATTAGAGATACTAGGTGGGCAAAGCCCGTGCAGTCATAGCCTTCCCAAAGGAACGCCAACTTAATGTGCAAATACCATGACACTCACGGTCGTAGGACCGAGGATTGTAGACAGCTTCGAGAGGAGGCAGCCCGACTGATCAGCGAAAGGCACCTTTGAGAATTCCTCAGCGATCGAGCAAATAATCAATTTTGAGAAGGAGACGAACAGGAAAAACGAATAGGAGGAACCGCAACATATCATCCATATGGTCATTGGAGGCGTCGATGTCCCGCAATGACTCGTATTCAAACTAACAAAAGTATCCATCACAACGAAAAAGTGAACCCGGAGCTATGTACCCGAGGACGCTTTTACATTCAGTGAAGAAGACGTTGAGGCGTTGTCCCATCCTCAAAATGATGCAATGGTAATTTCTTTTCTTTTGAATAAAATTAAAATTAAACGTGTGCTCGTGGATCCAGGTAGCTCGACCAATATAATAAGGTGGAGGGTGTAACGACTCGACCGGTCATTTCATGATATTATCCCCATGTCTGCTTTATTGTATGTTGATTAGCCTATTTATGTTGTGTTGAGTCGGTTGATTTGGGTTCGGAGTGGTCGTGGTGAGAATAGGGAAACTTAGTCTCTTAAATTAACTTAATAGTTGAAAAAGTCAACTGGGAGTTGAATGATTGGTAAACAACCTCGGAATGCAGAATTTATCGCTCGAATAGCTTCGGTAGGTGATTTGGGACTTCGGAGTGTGTTTGGATCGAAGTTTTGGATGTCCGGTGTAGAATTAGGCTTGAATTGGCGAAAGTTAGTTTTTGATGATTTCCGGTCGGCAGTGGAAAATACACTATCACCGACGGAATGTAATTCCAGAAGTTGGAGCAGGTTCGTAATGTCATTTTGGATATGTGTGGAAAATTTCAGGTCAATCGGATGTGTTTTGGTTGGTTTCGGCATCATTGGAGAAATTTAGAAGTTTTTAAGCTCATAGGTTTGAATTTGATGTAATTACATTGTTGTTTTTGATGTTTCGAAGGCTCGACTAAGTTTGAATGATGCTATGGGATGTGTTGGTATGTTTGGCTGGGGCCCCGAGGGGCTCGGGATTGATTTCGGATTGTTAGTGGAGGTTTGAACTTAGGAATATTGCAGCAAATAGCTGCTGGAGTTAATCTACTAGTGTGGCCGCACCTGCGGATGGGGAGCCACAGGTGCGACGCCGCAGGCACGAAGGACCTTGCGCAGGTGCGAAGATAGGCCAGGCAGGAGGAATCCGCAGGTGCGAAGCATAGGACGCACCTGCGAAGCCGCATGTGCGGAAAGAGTCTCACATGTGCGAAATTTAGACTGTTAGAGGGATTCCGCAGGTGCGAGGAATTGTCCGCAGGTGTAGATTAACTGGGCAGAACAGTATAAATAGGTGCCTCCACGAATATTTTTGCATTTTATCCATTTTTGCATGCAGATTGAGCTGTGTTGAGAGCAAATTAAAGGGGAAATTCGAAGGTCTTCAATGGAGGTAAGTTCCTGGACCATAAAAACTCGTTTCTCTGTTATTTTGTGACGGATTAGGCTGGAAAATTGAGGAAATTAAAGTAGAAAAGTTGGGAAAGATGGTAGCAAGTTTGGAAAATTCTTTTGGTGATTTGAGCGGGCAATTGTGGTCTGATTGTGGTGTTCTTGGTATGTGTTGAATCGTAGAAGTAGAGGATTCTAATGATGTAACTTTTATCGAATTTTGGGACGTGGGCCCGGGGCTCGGGTTTGGCCAAATTTCGAGAATTTTGTATAAATTGATAGTTTTCAATTGGGTTTTGTTCCTTTAGCGTATATTGATTATGTTAATCTGATTTTGGTTAGATTTGAAGCAATCAGGAGCCGATTTGAGGGGCAAGAGCATCGCGGATTAGTATTGTGGCCCGGTAGAGGTAAGTAATGGTTATAAATCTTGTCCTGAGGGTATGAAACCCCGGACATCATATTTCTCACTGTTTTTAGAATGGCGCACATGTCGGATAACGTGTATGTGACGCGCACTAATTTTTGGATTGGACTTGGTCCTCTTCGCTGCAACTATTGAGTTGCGTATTATACTATAAATCATACTTTAAATTGTGTTCTAAAGACTATTGCTATATTTGGGTTATAAGCCATGTTTGGGGCCTTGTGCCGACTTGTTTAGACCCCTTGGGGGATTCTTACTGCTATTTCCTCACTGTTGATCATGATTTACACTCAGTCATATTGTGCTTAACTATTTTCGAAACTCAGCCTTATTTACACTATTTTGAGATATAAAATGATGTTTTGGTTCGAGTACCCCATTTTACTGATACGTCCGAGGGGCTTTTGAGAGGTTCTCACTGAGTGAGGCCGAGGCCTGATTTGTGAGGATATGATACGCCACGAGGTGGCCTGATATTAGCACTTGGGATGAAGGAGCCCCTTCGGAGTCTGTACAAACCCCCAGTGAGGGCAGGTACCTACTGAGTGTGAGTGCTGAGTGTCGAGTGTCGAGTGCCGACTGACGAGTGATTAGGAGGCATGAGTGACAGTGAGGTTGCCCAAAGGGGTGATACTGAGTGGCTGTGAGGCGCTGAGTGATATTCTGCCCGAGGGGCGATTTATGATTCATGTTTTTGCTCGAGGGGCTACTTATGATTTATTTCATTTTACACTAAATCCTTCGGTTATTTTTTTTTATTTCTGAAATTTTTGGAAAATACATTTTTCAAAGGATTTTTCTGAAGTTGGTTTTAAGGCATGATGATTTCATATATCTATGTATATACTATTGGAAAGAAAAGCTATGCATATTGTGAACTGATGATATTAATTTTTATGTGTTTCTTGCCGCTTAGACTTGATTTATTTTTATTACTACTGAGTCGTCGTACTCACATTACTCCCTGCACCCTTGTGTGCAGATTCAGGTGCTGATACTGAGCGTTAGCCATCTATTCCGTGCGGAGCTGGAGTTCAGGATATAGAGGTAGTTGTTCAGCGTCCACAGCATCTCTGTTTTCCCTTGTTTTGTTGTATATAGTTATTCGTTCGGAGGTTTTGTATTATAATAATAGACTTGTTGGTATATATCTTAGATGCTCATGACATGTTGACTCCGGATTTTGGGGATGGTTTAGACTATTTAGCTGTTTAATTTGCCTAATGAATTCAGTTATTCTATATAATTTATGAAATGTTTGAAAATGGTTGGGGTTTTGGAAAGAAACTGTAATGATGTGATTATTGGTTAGCCTAGTTCCACGATAGGGACCATCACAGCCGGTTTAAGATTTGTGTCATGACAAGTTGGTATCAGAGCCTAGGTTACATAGGACTCAATGATCATAAGCTGGTTTAGTAGAGTCTTGCGGATCGGTACGGAGACGTCTATACTTATCTTCGAGAGGTTGCGAAACCCTTAGGAACAATCTCATTTTTTTCTTGAATTCTGTCATTCCATTTTGGTTATTCTGGAAATCTAAACTTTTTTTGTTTCGTTCTCTCACAGATGGTGAGGACTCGCGCTATCGATCAGGATGATCAGCCACCAGCTAGACTAGCGAGAGGTCGAGGCTATGGTAGAGGTAGGGGCCAACCCGTGTAGAAGCCAGGGCAGTGCTAGTTGATCCCCCTACTGTTCAGGGTCAGATTCCTGCCACAGATACTACAGCGTGACAAGCTTAGTCACCGGCAGTGCCTATTGTTATTCCAGGTCTTTAGAAGACCTTGGCTCAGATCTTGACGATGTGTACCACCCTTGCTCAGGCAGTTGCCGCTACTTCTGAGGCCCGGGGAGGCAGTCAGACTCCAGTTGCCCGGACACCTGAGCAAGCTACTCAAGGCCAGCAGACACCGGGGGTGGTTCCAACCCAGCTGGTTGCTCCAGTTCGGGACTTCGTGGTTCCGGCTATGCCAGAGGACGAGCAGCGTAAACTGGAGAGATTTAGTAGACTACAGCCTTCGATATTCAGTGGTGCTGAGGGCGAGGATGCCCACGGTTTTCTGGATAAGTGTCAGAGGATACTGCGTACTGCTGGGATTTTGGAGACCAGCGGGGTCTCATTTGCTACATTTCAGTTTTCTGCTGCTGCTTTCACTTAGTGGGAGTCTTTTGAGAGGCGTATACCTGTTGGTTCAACACCCCTCACCTGGCAGCAGTTATCCACTATCCTTTTGGAGCTGTATGTACCCAGTCACACAGGGAGGAGTAACGCAGGCTTTTTGAACAGCTACGTCAGGGAGAGCTATTAGTGGCGCAGTACGAGATGCAGTTTTCGGAGTTGGCTCGTTATGCAACCGAGTTGGTCCCTACTGATAGGGAGAGGGTTAGGAGGTTTTTGGACGACCTCACTTATCAGCTCCGCCTGTTTATGCCCCGTGAGAGAGTATCAGATGCTACATTCAAGCAGGTTATTGATATTGCTCGAGATATAGAGTTGGTTCGCCACCAGGAGCGGGAGGAGAGGGAGGACAAGAGGCCTCGTGGATCGGGTGTTTCTAGTGGTGCTCCTTCCAGGGGCAGTTTCAGCATGATAGAGGTTGTTCATTCATGCCTCCTCGGTCTGCCCACCCAGCCTATGGTGGTGCATCTTCGGGGCATGGCCCCCGTGGTCCTCAGCAGACCGTTCTTCATTCGGTGCCCTCCTAGCTTAGAGTGCAGCTCGAGCACCACCAGTTCAGAGTTCTTCTATGCATGAGTCCTTCAGTGGTCATTCTGGTGCCAGGGATTTCTATCAGTCCCTGCCTCCAGCTCCAAGGAGTTGTTTTGAGTGTGGAGAGTTTGGGCACATATGGAGGCAGTGTCCCCGTCGTCCCAGTGGTTCTTCTCAGCAGAGAGGCCAACCCTCAACTTTAGATCCAGTTGCTTCACCACCCGCCCAAGAAGCCAGGGGTGGTAGTCAGTCAGCTAGAGGACTCCCTAGAGAGGGAGGTTGAGAAGGTGGAGGTCAAGCCCGTAAGTATGCATTTCCAGCCAGGGCAGATGCTATGGACTCCGATGCAGTGATCGCAGGTATTGTCTCAGTCTGTTGTCGAGATGCTTTGGCTTTATTTGACCCTGTTTCTACATATTCCTATGTTTCTTCATATTTTTCACATTTTCTGGATATGCCCCGTGAGTCTTTAGTTACCTCTGTTCATGTGTCAATTCCGGTGGGCGATACTGTTTTTGTGGACCGTGTGTATCGATCGTGTGTGATATCTATTGGGGTTCTGGAGACCCGAGGGGACCTACTGTTACTCAGCATGGTCGATTTTGATGTGATATTGGGCATGGATTGGTTATCTCCGTGTCATGCTGTTCTTGATTGTCATGCTAAGACCGTGACCTAAGCTAAGCCAGGATGTCCGAGGGTTGAGTGGAGAGGTTCTTCTGAGTATATTCCTAGCAGGGTGATTTCCTACTTGGAGGCTCAGCGTATGGTTGAGAAGGGGTGTTTATCTTATCTTGCTTTTGTGAGGGATGTCAGTGGTGAGACTCCCGCTATAGATTCGGTTCGTGTGGTCCGTGACTTTCCGGACGTGTTTCCTGCAGACCTACCGGGCATTCAACCTGACAGGGACATTCATATTGGTATTGACCTGGTGCCAGGAACCCTACCTAATTCTATTCCACCTCATCGTATGGAACCAAAGGAGCTAAAAGAATTAAAGGAGCAGCTTCAGGAACTCCTAGATAAGGGGTTCATTCGGCCTAGTGTTTCACCTTGGGGTGTACCGGTGTTGTTCGTGAAGAAGAATGATGGGTCCATGCGTATGTGTATTGCCTATCGGCAGCTGAATAGAGTTACGGTGATGAATCGATATCCCTTGCCGCGTATAGATGACTTGTTTGATCAGTTGCAGGGTGCCCGGGTATTTACTAAGATTAACTTGCGTTCCGATTACCATCAGTTGAAGATTTTGGGGCCAGACATTCCGAAGACTGCTTACATGACAAGATATGGTCATTATGAGTTTCTGGTTATGTCCTTTGGGCTGACCAATACCCCAGCATCTTTTATGCACTTGATGCACAGTGTGTTACGGCCTTATCTGGATTCATTCGTCATCATGTTTATTGACGATATCTTGGTGTATTCCCGATCTCGGGAGGATCATGAGCAGCATTTGAGAGTTGTGCTTCAAACATTGAGGGAGAAGAGATTGTATGCGAAATTTTCGAAATGTGAGTTCTAGCTTGATTCAGTAGCGTTATTGGGGCACGTGGTTATAAGTGAGGGTATTTAGGGTGATCCGAAGAAGATACAGGCGGTGCAGAGCTGTTCGAGACCGTCATCAGCTACCGAGATTCACAGTTTCCTTGGTTTGGCAGTGTACTACTGCTGTTTCATATAGGGATTTTCATCTATTACTGCACCTATGACCAGACTGACCCAGAAGGGTGCTAAGTTCAGATGGACTGGGGAGTGTGAGGAGTGTTTTCAGAAGCTCAAATAAGCTTTGACTACAGCTCTGGCATTGATTTTGCCTACGGGTTCAGGTTCTTATACAGTTTACTGTGATGCCTCGAGAGTTGGCCTTGGAGCGGTTTTGATGCAGGATGGTAGGGTCATTGCCTACACGTCCAGACAATTGAGGGTGCAAAAGAAGAATTATCCTGTGCACGATCTTGAGCTAGTAGCTATTGTTCACACCTTGAAGAGTTGGCGTCATTATTTCTATTGAGTGCATTGTGAGATTTTCACTGATCACCGTAGTTTGCAGCATCTACTTAAGCGGAAGGATTTGAATTTGCGTCAGAGGAGGTGGATGGAGATTCTCAAGGACTATGACCTTAATTTTTTTGTATCACTCGGGGAAGGATAATGTAGTGGTCGATGCCCTGAGTCCCAGAGCGGAGAGTTTGGGGAGTCTAGCCTACCTTTTAGTAGCAGAGCGGCCTTTAGAACTTGATGTTCAGGATTTAGCGGGTCAGTTGGTAAGATTGGATCTATCAGAGCCTCCGCGGGTATTGGCTTGTGTACCCTCTAGGTCTTCTTTTTATGATCAGATTAGAGCATGCGAGTATGATGATCCACAATTGCTCGTTCTTTAGGAAAGGGTCCGTCGCGGTGATGCCAGGGATATGGTTATTGGTGATGATGGGGTCTGTCGCTTCGAGATTTGATTCTAGCTGAGGCCTATAGTTTGCGGCATTCCATCCATCCGGGTTTCGCGAAGATGTATCAGGATCTACGACAACATTATTGGTTGATGCGGATGAAGAAAGATATTGTTGAGTTCGTGGCTCGGTGTCTCAACTATCAGCAGGTCAAGTATGAGCACCAGAGACCCGGTGGATTGCTTCAGAGATTTTATATTCCAGAGTGGAAGTGGGAGTGGATCACCATGGACTTCGTAGTTGGGCTCCCACGGACTTCGAGGAGGTTTGATGCTATATGGGTTATTGTCGATCGGCTGATCAAGTCCGTGCATTTCATTCCGGTTGGTACTACTTATTCTTCGGAGCAGTTATCTGAGATTTATATCAGGGAGATTGTCTGACTTCATGGGGTTCCAGTTTCTATCATTTCCGACAGAGGTACTCAGTTCACATCTCAGTTCTGGGGAGCCGTACATAGGGACTTGGGTACTCAGGTCGAGTTGAGCACAGCGTTTCATCCTCATACCGATGGGTAGTCGGAGCATACTATTCAGATTTTAGAGGATATGTTGCGAGCATGTGTCATTGATTTTGGGGGTTCATGGGACCAGTTTCTTCCACTCGCGGAGTTTGCATATAATAATAGTTATAAGTCGAGTATCCAAATGGCTTCGTATTAGGCTTTATATGGTAGGAGGTGCAGATCTCAGATTGGTTGGTTTGAGTCGGGCGAGGCTAGGCTATTGGGCACAGACTTGGTTCAGGATGCGTTGGGTAAGGCAAAGTTGATTCAGGAGCGGCTTCACATGGCGCAGTCTAGGTAGAAGAGCTATGCGGATCGGAAGGTCCGGGATGTCTCTTTCATGGTTGGGGAGAAGGTGTTGCTGAAGGTGTCACCCATGAAGGGTGTTATGAGGTTCGGGAAGAGGGGAAAGTTGAGTCCTAGGTTCATTGGGCCATTTGAGGTGCTTCAGAGGATTGGGGAGGTGGCTTATGCCTTTCCTCCCAGCTTATCGAGTATTCATCCGGTGTTCCATGTTTTTATGCTCCGAAAGTATGTTGATCACCCGTCTCATGTTTTGGACTTCAGCATGGTTCTGCTCGAGGGTGATATGTCATATGAGGTAGAGCCAGTGGCTATTTTGGGTCGTTAGGTCAAAAAGTTGAGGTCTAAGGATATAGCTTCGGTGAAGGTTCAGCGGAGAGGACAGTCGGTGGAGGATGCCACCTGGGAGACCGAGCGGGAGATGCGAATATCCTCACTTATTTGAGACTCCAGGTATATTTCTAGACCCGTTCGAGGACAAACGTTTGTTTAAGAGGGGGAGGACGTAACGAGCCGGCCGGTTATTCCGTGAGATTAGCCCTATTTCTCCCGTTTATGCTTTATCGTATGTTTCTTAGCCTATTTATGTTGTGTTGGGTCGGTTGGTTCGGGTTCAGAGTGGTCGTGGCGTGAATTGGGACACTTAGTCTCTTAAATTAGCTTAATAATTCAAAAAGTCAACTGGGAGTTGGCTTATTGGTAAACGACCTCGAAATGCAGACTTTATGGCTCAGATAGCTTCGTTAGGTGATTTGGGACCTAGGAATGTGTTCGGAATGAAGATTTGATGTCCGGTGTAGAATTAGGCTTGAATTGGCGAAAGTTAGTTTTTGGCGATTTCCGGTAGGCAGTGGAAAATAGGCTATCGGGGTCGGAATAGAATTCGGAAGATGGAGCAGGTCCGTAATGTCATTTTGGATATGTGTGCAAAATTTCAGGACAATCAGATATGTTTTGGTTAGTTTCGGCATCACTGGCGAAATTTAGAAGTTTTTAAGTTCATAGGTTTGAATTTGATGTAATTTTGGTGTTTTCGTGTTGTTTTTGGTGTTTCGAAGGCTCGACTAAGTTTGAATGATGCTATGGGATGTGTTGGTATGTTTGGTTGGGGCCCTGAGGGGCTCGGGATTGATTTCGGATTGTTAGCGGGGGTTTGAACTTAGGAAAATTGCAGCAAATAGCTCCTGGTGTAATATACTAGTGTGGCCGCACCTGCGGATGGGGAGCAATAGGTGTGAAGCCGCAGGCACGAAGGACCTTGCGCAGGTGCGAAGATAAGTTAGGCAGGAGGAATCCGCAGGTGCGAATCATGGGACGCACCTGCGAAGCCGCAGGTACGGAAAGGGTCTCACATGTGCGAAGTTTAGACTGTTAGTGGGATTCCGCAGGTGCGAGGAATCGTCCGCAAGTGCGGATTAACTGGGCAGAACAGTATAAATAGGTGCCTCCGCGAATATTTTGGCATTTCATCCATTGTTGCATGCGGATTGAGCTGGGTTGAGACCAAATTGAAGGGGAAATTCTAAGGTCTTCAGTGGAGGTAAGTTGCCGGACCATAAAAACTCGTTTCTATGTTATTTTGTAACGGATTAAGCTTGAAACTTGAGGAAATTAAAGTAGAAAAGTTGGGAAATATGGGAGGAAGTTTGGAAAGTTCCTTTGGTGATTTGAGCGGGCAATTGTGGTCCGATTGTGGTGTTCTTGGTATGTGTAAAATCGTGGAAGGACGAGGATTCTAGTGATGTAAATTTTATCAAATTCTGAGAAGTGGGCCTGGGGCTCGGGTTTGGCCAAATTTCGAGAATTTTGTATAAATTGATAGTTTTCAATTGGGTTTTGTTCCTTCAGCGTATATTGATAATGTTAATCTGATTTTGGTTAGATTCAGAGCAATCAGGAGCCGAGTTCAGGGGCAAGAGCATCGCAGATTAGTATTGTGGCCCGGTAGAGGAAATTAATGGTTATAAATCTTGTCCTTAGGGTATTAAACCCCGGACTTCATGTTTCTCACTGTTTTTAGAATGGCACAAATGTCTGTTGACGAGTATGTGACGCGCACTGATTTTTGGATAGGACTTGGTCCTCTCCACGACAACTATTGAGTTTCATATTTTACTCTAAATCATACATTAAATTGTGTTCTAAAGACTATTGCTATATTTGTGCTATAAGCCATGTTTGGGGCCTAGTGCCGACTTGTTTAGACCCCTTGGGGGTTTTTTACTGTTATTTCCTCACTGTTTATTCATGATTTACACTCAGTCATATTGTGCTTAACTGTTTTCAAAACTCAGCCTTGTTTAAACTATTTTGAGATATAAAATGATGATTTGGGGTCGAGTACCCCGTTTTACTGATACGCTCGAGGGGCTTTTGAGAGGTTCTGACTGAGTGAGGCAGAGTGCCTGATTTTTGAGGATATGATACGCCACGAGGTGTCTTGATATTAGCGCTTGGGATGAAGGAGCCTCTTCAGAGTCTGTACACACCCCTAGTGAGTGCAGGTACCTACTAAGTGCGAGTGCTGAGTGCCGAGTGCCGAGTGACGAGTGATTGGGAGGCATGAGTGACAGTGAGGTTGCCCGAGGGGCTGATACTGAGTGGCTGTGAGGTGCTGAGAGATATTCTGCCGAAGGGGCAATTTATGATTCATGTTTTTGCCCGAGGGGCTACTTATGATTTATTTCATTTTACCCTAAATCCTTCGGTTATTTTTTTTATTTATGAAATTGTTGGAAAATACATTTTTCAAAGGATTTTTCTGAAGTTTGTTTTAAGGCATGATGATTTCATATATCTATGTATATACTGTTGGAAAGAAAAGTTTTTCATATTGTGAACTGATGATATTGATTTTTATGTGTTTCTTGCCGCTTAGACATGATTTATTTTCATTACTACTGAGTCGGCGTACTCACATTACTCCTTGCACTCCTGTGTTCAGATTTAGGTTCTGATATTGAGCGTTAGCCATCTATTCCGTGCAGAGCCGAAGTTCGGGATATAGAGGTAGTTTTTCAGCGTCCGCAGCATCTCTGCTTTCCCTTGTTTTGTTGTATCTAGTTATTCGTTTGGAGGTTTTGTGTTATAATAGTAGACTTGTTTGTATATTTCTTAGGTGCTCATGACATGTTGACTCCGGATTTTGGGGATGGTTTAGACTATTAGCTGTTTAATTTGCCTAATGAATTCAGTAATTCTATTTAATTTATGAAATGATTGAAAATGGTTGGGGTTTTGGAAAGAAATTGTAATTATGTGATTATTGGCTAGCCTAGTTCCACGATAGGCGCCATCACGTCGTGACAGAGGGTAGTGGAGCAGCTCGGACAACTCGAACAGATCGTACCCGCCTCTCTCGTCCTCAATGGATTCAACATGGCAAGTGAGACAACGAAGGGAGAATTCATCCTCCCAGTCAATGTGGCCGGTACAATTCAGAATTCCAAGTTTCATGTCATGGAAGGTGACATGAGGTACAATGCCTTACTGGCCGTGGATACATAGCATGAGGGTAGTGCCATCAACTCTTCATCAAATGATGAAGTTACCAACAAAGAATGGTGTAAAAATGGTGTATGGAGAGCAGCATGCAGCAAAGGAGATGTTCGCGGTAAACATGACACCAACATCGACACCTTCCACTTCGGAGAAGCCAAAAGACAAGCAAACCCCCTGAGGGATAGACGGTCTGTTAACAATTGATCGAGGATGACGAAGAAGACTTCATCACTCCTCGAGCCTTTGTTTCCCCTGAAGAGTCGGAATCAGCAAAGTCTACGGTCGAAGAGCTTGAACAGGTCATTTTGATCGAGCATCTTTCATATCGAAAGGTATACCTGGGAACGGGATTAACCCCAGAACTCAGGAGAAAACTCGTTCAATTTCTTATTAATAACATTGATTTCTTTGCTTGGTCCCATTTAGACATGACAGGGATCCCGCCGGAAGTAACTACCAGTCAACTAAATGTCGACCCCAGGTTCAAACCGGTGAAACAAAAAAGGAGGCCTCTGTCCGAGGTAAAACATGCATTCATCAAAGACGATATAAAAAAAACCTCTCAAAATAGGATCCATTAGGGAGGTTAAATTTCCCGAATGGTTAGGTAATGAAGTAGTAGTCCCCAAAAAGGAAATAAATTAAGAATGTGCATAGATTACAAAGACCTGAATAAAACATTCCTAAGGACTCATTCCCATTACCTAACATCGATCGCTTGATCAATTCCACGGCCGGCCACGAGGCCCTTACATTTCTCGACGCCTACTCCAGGTACAATCAAATCCAAATGAACCGGAGGACAAGGAAAAGACTTCGTTCATCACAAAATATGGTACGTATTGTTATAATGTAATTACCTTCGGGTTAAAAAATGCGGGAGCCACATATTAACGCCTAGTTAATAAGATGTTCGAACATCAAATAGGAAAGTCTATGGAAGTTTACATTGATGACATGCTAGTTAAGTCCCTGCGCGCAGAGGAGCATTTGACTCATTTGCATGAAACATTCGATATCCTTAGAAGATACAACATGAAGCTCAACCCTGAGAAGTGCTCATTCGGATTCGGATCGGGGGTTTCATGGTGTCGAGCCGGTGAATCGAGATCAATCCCGACAAAATCAAGTTCATCGAGGAAATCACCGTGGTAAACAACGTGAAAGCGGTACAACGGCTAACCGGGCGGATAGCAGCCTTAGGCCGATTCATTTCTACGTCATCAGATCGGAGTCACCACTTCTTCTCCCTACTCATGAAGAAAAACAACTTCGAGTTGACCCCATAATGCCAAAATGCCTTGGAAGAATTAAAGCGGTATCTCTCGAGTCCATCCCTGCTCCATACCCCGAAGGAGGACGAAGCGTTGTACTTGTATTTTGCCGTGTCCGAGGTAGCGGTAAGTGGTGTGTTGGTTCGAGAAGAACAAGGTACACAATTTCCTATCTATTACGTAAGTCGGACCCTAGGAGATGCTGAAGTCGAGTATCCGCACTTAGAAAAATTAGCTCTTGCATTAATAAGTGCATCTCGGAAATTGAGACCTTATTTTCAATGCCATCGTATATGTGTTTTAACAAAATAGCCTCTTTGAAACATCTTGCATAAGCCCGAATTATCGGGTGGATTGGCCAAATGGGCCATTGAACTCGGCGGGTACGATATCGAGTACCAACCCTGAACGACTATCAAGTCCCAAATTTGGCCGACTTTATACCTGCCCTCGTGCCCGAGGTAGAGAAAGAACTCTTGCTAAAAACGGGCACATTGTCGGGGATATGGACCCTCTTCACTGACGGTGCCTCAAACATGAGAGGATCCGGACTCAGCATAGTTCTGAAACCGCCTACGTGCGGAATAATTATACAATCCATAAAAACTTTGAGATTGACTAACAACGAGGTCGGGTATAAGTCTATGATTGCAGGTCTCGAGCTGGCCAAAGGCCTAGGAGCAGAAGTAATCGAAGTTAAATGTTATTCCCGTTTGGTAGTGAGCCAAGTAAATGGGAGCTTTGAGGTTCAGGTAGATAGGATGCAAAGATACTTAGACAAGCTTCAAGTGACATTGCATCGCTTCAAAGAATGGACTATGGTCCACGTACCTCGGGAACGGAACATCGAGGTTGATGCGCTCGCAAACTTGGGATCGTCTGTCGAATAAGGTGACATACTCCCATGGGTTGTTGTGCAACTATCCAAATCGGTGATTGAAGAAGGACATGTCGAGATCAACTCAACAAGTATAAAAATGGATTGGAGGAACAAATACATCGACTATTTGATAAATGGGAAGCTTCCCACAGACCCAAAGAATCGAGGGACCTTCGAGCTAAAGTAGCCCAATTTTCACTCAACGAGAATGGAACACTATATAGAAGGACATTAAGCGGGCCTCTAGCAGTGTGTTTAGGACCAGGGGACACCGACTAAGTTCTTCGAGAAGTCCATAAAGGCACTTGTGGAAACCACTCCGTTGTCGGTGCTTTAGTTCGTAAGGTGATCAGAGCAGGTTACTATTGGAATAGCATGGAAAAGTACACTAAGAAATTTGTTTGAAGATGTGTCAAGTGCCAAAGATTCGCGCCAATGATTCACCAACCCAGCGAACAACTACACTCAGTCTTATCCCCATGGCCGTTCATGAAATGGGGGATGGACATCGTCGCCCCCCTACCAACGACGCCAGGTAAAGCCAGATTTATTTTATTTATGACTGACTACTTCTCGAAATGGGTGGAAGCACATGCCTTCAAGAAAATAAGAGAAAAAGAAGTCATTGACTTAATTTGGGACCACATCATATGTCGATTCGGGATCCCCTCTGAGATCGCATGTGATAATGGGAAGCAGTTCATTGGTAGCAAGGTGACGAAATTCCTCGAAGATCATAAAATCAAAAGAATCATATTGATGCCTTACCACCCGACTGCAAATGGTCAAGCCAAGTTGACGAACAAGACCATCATTCAAAACTTAAAGAAGAAGCTAGAAAATGAGAAGGGAAAATAAAGAGAAGTGTTGCCCGAGTACTATGGGGATATCGAACAACTTTGAAGTCAAGCACAGTAGAGACCATGTTCTCTTTGGTATACGAGTCTGAGGCTTTAATATCGGTCGAGTTCGGGGAACCATGCGCTAGATTTCAACATGCCACTGAAGACTCGAACAACAAGCCCATGACTACTGCCCTCGAGCTACTAGACAAAAAGCGGGAGGCCGCACTAGTCTGAATGGCCGCCCAAAAACAATGGATCGAAAAGGTACTATAACAGGATAACAAACCTCTTATACTTCGGAGTTGGGAACTTAGTCCTAAGGAAAGTCACTCTCAACACTCAAACCCAAATGAAGGGAAGCTATGCCCTAGCTGGGAAGCACTGTACCGCGTCCTTGGAGTAGTAGGCAAAGGGTTCTACAAACTTGGCACCATGGAAGGCGAGCAACTACCAAGCAATTGGAACATATCGATGCTCAAATGCTATTATTGATAAAGTATAACCTTCTCCCTTTTCATTTATGTTTCGTACTAACTTATTGCAGGTGTTCGATTGAGAAGAGTCGAAGCACCCTTCAGCACAAAGACACTGGGTTTTAAAGCATGTGTTGCACTATTTTTCCCTTAGATCGGGTTTTATCCCAAATGGGTTTTACCGGCGAGGTTTTTAACGAGACAACACCAATATGATACCTAAGGAAAACTCAACAAGTATTCAACGCTTCTTTTCAATCAACCTTGAATACTCGGGGGCATCATCCTCAGAGGTTACTCTTTCGAAGAAATCAAAATATGCATAAGAGGGCCTCAATAGGAGAATGTTGTATTGGGCCAAACAGTCAAATGAACCGTGTCAATCTAGAACAATCGATCCCTTGAGGGAAAAGATATGTACACATGTATCAAGTAATCAAAGAAGCATTTTTATTTATCAAAACACTTTGTGCCTCAAAGAAATCTACTATTTCCTCATCTAGCGGCTCGAGGGCCAAACACGCCCGAACACTCGGGGACTGTCATCAACAGTCAGCTTATCGAGTCATCAAAAATCAAAATCGTAAGACCTCAATGAGGCAACATCGAGTTTATAAGACCTCAATGAGACAACATTGAATCTGTAAGACCTCAATAGGCAACATCGAATCTATAAGACCTCAACGAGGCATACTCAAATTTATAAGACCTTAAAAGAGAATAACACTGATACTAAGACCAAGGATATATATTCGAACTTGTAAGACCCCTAAAAGGCATACCCCCAATATAGAGGCAGAGGTCATCTCACATGGGGACTAAAGGCTATGGCCAAACATAAAGACTACCGTCATACAAAAAGGCTACGGCCGAATTAACGCAGCTCGGAGATGTCCGACTTCCGCCATAAAATCTAAAGGCCTCCAAACACTTTGAAAAAATTGGTTAATCAGGCTATCCTCGGAATAAGCAAAGGAGTTTCAAAAATATCAGCTCCGAACAATGTAAAGGCTTCAAAAAATTGGCCTTCGAGAAAACCTCACGAGGTACTCAATTATCGTCGCATATCGACTTATCATCGAGGTTCCTATTAGAGCCGTTGAAGACTCGGACAAACATAAAACATGCCAAATCATAACTAAACGTTAAAAGTCTTTAGCTAGAATGGGGATAATTATAGTCATATTAGAGGTCGATTCGACCCAATCTAAAAAGAGCCTAAGGGCCAATATGTAAGAGCCTAAGGGCCAACCTAAAGAGCCTAAGGGTCGATCTAAAGAGCCTAAGGGCAAAATTAGAAAAACGACTAAGGTCAAAATTAAAAAGCCTAAGGTCCAATGTTTTAAAACCGAAGTATCGATATCTAAAAAACTTAAAGGTCAGTGCACACTATGTTCGAGGCCTCATCCGAGCTCGGGCTCAAAGGCCCCGAAGTTTAAGCTTATCTCAAAGATTAGACCTCAAGGGGTCGCCTATTATCAATTATTCATCAAGCACGAAAACCTAAGGGTTTTATATTATAAGTCCAGCACATCAGATTGGTTATCGACAAGCATCAAAATTTATTCCAAAGGAATCAAAGGAAAGACAAGAAGTGACGAAAAAGCAAAGATTCTTTCATATATAATAAGCATATTTACAAAGCTCACGCTTAGATCCCTTACACAAAAAAGAAAATAATAGAAGCCTAATCTATCGTCAGTGTCACTTGACCGGATGGAGTTTCTTCAGGAGTAGTGCCTTCTATGGTTTTGGACCTGCCCCCGGACATCAACGGCTTCTTCCCCCTCGGGGACTTCTTCTTCATCTTCCTCGACGCTCTACGAGCCACTAGCTGAAGCCTCATCAGAAGTAAGCAATGCCGCTGATTCTTCTTCTAAAGCCTTCACTCTTTTGATCTCAGGAGAAAGGTCGAAGCCTCCTACATGTGCTTCCTCGAGAGCCTGTCTCCGAGATCTCAATCGAGCATGGTCGAGGGCTCGAGTAGCTTGAGCTCGGCTCTTCCGATATCTTCCTGGCTTGAGCATTTGTAGTAGCAGCACCATCCCGGTACGAGGATACGAGTGCGTCAGCTTTGAATTTTGTTGTGAATAGCGCAGCGGCCGATTCGACATGGAGATCCTTATACATACTGCTTTCTACCCTCGCATCTTGAAGTTCATGCTCAGCCGAGGTCATCTTCTCTCAGAGAGGATCTCTCTTGGAGGCTACCTCATCTATGCGCCGCTTGAGCACGAGGATCTCAGTATCCCTTACCCTAATCCCCTCCCGCATCAGGTCATTTTTCTGCTTAAGCTGCAAGAATCAAGTTAAGGCATTAAATGCTAAAGCTGAAAAAGCACAAAAATAAACATATGAAAACTATATTACCTGCTCATCTAGATCAGCCTGTTCTCGAGATATCATCTCCAAACGCGCTCGAAGGTCGTGCAATTCGTCCTCCTTTTTGGCGAAAAGGGCTCTAAACTAATCCGCTGTGAGCAATTAATTTTTTACCACACTCAAATTTTATACTATTTTAGTGTAAACATTCCTTTTAGGTCTTATCTTGATGTTTTAAACTTTTATCTTACTTTTAGTATATTTTATTTGAAAGAAAAAATAAATACTCACATTCTTAGAGTACAAAATTTTATTTTTATTTAAAACAAAAAACTCACGAATATATATGTATATAATATATATATACATATATATATATATATATATATATATATATATATATATATATATGCTCATGTGTATTTTATCTTCTTTTATTCAATAAAAAAAAA
>ML412025.1:0-16242 GCA_005239525.1 Nicotiana knightiana | reverse complement strand
ATATATATATATATATATATATATATATATATATATATATATATATATATATATATATATATATATATATATATATATATATAAAAGGTTTCTTTTAGTAAGTAAGCTGTAGAATCTTTCTTAATATCATTTAAAGTACATGTAAATATTTAATTTTCCTACATTGTACGAAATATTGGTCAATCTTCTTATCTTGATAATTTTATTATCTTTTAAAATAAAAGACAAAAAATAATCAAAATGAACTAAAATCACGTTAAAGTGATGAAGTTTGTTATAAAAAAATATATGATTTTACTTTTACAAAAAAACATAACCCTATTTTCTCCATACCCCTCACGTACTATTCTCCACTCCCCCCACTTATAATTTTTGTCATTTTTATAAATAGGAGAAAAAGAGAAAGAATTCGGGTTCTAAAAAAAAAGGAGAGCAGCAGCAAAAAACCTCCTCTGGTATTGAGTCTTCGAGAGGCATCGGTCTTCATCTTCTTCATATCACATTGACCTGACCCTTTTCTTTGAGCACTCAATTTTTCTGTTTCTCCATGACAATGAAAGACCTATAAAATCAGCCGCAAACTCCAGCCATAGCTAACTCCTTTTTCATCATCATTAAACACCATATGTCCACCACTTGATTATAGAGACAATACCCATTTTGAAATTCTTTATCTCCATTATCACATATACACACAAAAACATGAAAGAGAGAATAGAGACAGAGAAACAAAAATCCGATAGGTGCAACAGTTTAAAATTCGGCCGGCTTGAGGTTCGAGTTTCTCATTTCGGTTGGTGATTTTCGTTTGCAATTCATTCATGGCTGATTATGTTTAATTGAAAGCTTTTCTCATAAAGGTCCATTTCTTACCCTTTTAACTTAATATGGTGTATGAGACCTTGTTTACATAGTCTGTGATTTTACTTCTAGTTGAAATTTGTTTGTTCATGATGTGCTTTGATAATGATTGGTTGATTTGACTTCAGACCTTAACTGAAATGGATTTTGAAATTGGAATTATGTTTTATTAATCTTTCATTTGAGGTTGAATAATTGTTAAATTGTGGCCAAATTATAATAATGACGTGGAGGATTTGGGCCTTCTTAATTAGATTGACTGTGGGGGTTGCTGGACTAAGTTAAAAATACATATAGGCTCGTCACACATGTTGATGAGAATTGGAATGGCCATTAGTTAAGATTAATCAAAAGGACCGTGGGCTTGAAAATTGAAAGAAAACATAATTGTGTTTAATGTGACGCGTTTTCAATATTTTTATTCAGTTATTATCAGCTCTTTATTTCTCCGCTAGTATACTTTTAGGCGCGTTTTTAATCTAATATCGTGATTGTGTACACGTTCGTGTGACATAATTATGATTCTCAAAATAAATCAAGGTACGCGTTTGCGCGACTTTGGCCAAATAATCTTAATAATAATAAAGTGTTATTAACTGTGTATATGTACGCGTGACATGATTCTTTACGCGCCAAACAAAAAGAGTACACATACGCGTGACTCGTTTCAAGATAATTTCATAATTACGAATAATCAAATAATTAAGAGAGGTAAAGATAAAATGCACATAGGTTCTAAAATGCGTAATTAAACAATTTAATTAAGGCAGGTATGATTAAAGCGACCGTGCTAAAACCACGGAACCCGGGAATGCCTAGCATCTCTCGGGTTAAAAGAATTTCATACCCGGTCTTCTGGTTTCACAGACTTTAAAATAGAGTCAATTTCCTCGATTTCGGATTTTATAATAAACGGTGACTTGGGACACCATCATAATTATCCCAAGTCATACCAATTAGAACGAGGTTGGGTTAGTAACTAGGCCAGGTAGACTTTCGTGCTCCCGGTAAGTTGCCCCCACCTCGGCTCAAGCTGTCTGCTTGGGTAAGCCGGGTGTGAAACACTCCCCCTAGGATTTAAACCTAGAATAAAATAGCCTCATGCCAGATCCCTAGTAGGAACGTTTGTTTGCATCATGTGCATTTGACTTTGGGGACTCAAAACAGGGGTTGAGTCCGTCTAGGACAGTTGTACCCAAGAATTACGTGATCATCCTAGTGCACCTTATGTGCAACTTGTGCATTTGGTTTGTGCATGTTGACCAGTTTCTAAAAATGAAAATAAAAATATAAAAATATTGAGGGAAAACCAGAAGGAAGAAAATGTGAGAGAGAAATTTACCCGATTTTTTAAAATCTCATTAACTACCCAAAAAAAAATTATAAAAAAATTATTAATTATTACAAAATAAGCATGAATTTTTTTACAAAGTGTCATCCTATTCCTGAAACATTACAAACTACGCGGGGTCTGATTCTCACCGGATTTGAGATACCTAGGCAACCTCCATAGGGTTCGAAGGACTGTTCTCCCAAGAACGGACGGGTCTGTCAATTGGGCATCACTTTTACCATAATGACCTTCCCCGACCCTAAAGTTATCATTGGAAGTAAGAAGAGGCCGTAGTTGCTAAAATAGCCACCCTTTCCTCGATCACAATTGCAAAAAATAGCCCCGCCACCTCTTTGATTTTTCTTAAAATTGAGTTATTTACAAAAGATTGTTTTCCAAAACGAGTGCATTGTTTCTGTCTCTTGAGACTAGTGTCAACCCTAACCTTAACCACCCACAGATATAAAATGGGCACTGTCCAGAACACACCGTTCACGGTTGTAGACGAGGCTCCACTTCAGCTTTAGTTGTGGTGGTAAGACTTGGGGGAAGATGGTCAGAAATGGGTCACCAAGCACCTGGGAGTCCTCACATATATTATGAAAGTTAAACCATGGGATGATTTGATTGAGGCACTAGTGACTTTTTGGGACCCTGTTCACAATGTCTTCCACTTCTCCGATTTTGAGCTTACTCCCACTTTAGAAGAGATAGCTGCATATTCCAGTTTTGGCAGGGATTTGAGAAAACAGAAGCTCATATTCCCGACAGCTCCCTCTGTACACCGATTCTTTGATCTTCTAAACATCAGTAAGAAAATCAGAAAGACCAACGTAGTTGAAGGGTGTTGTTCTTTCTAATTCTTCTACTCTAGGTTTGGGCAGCCAAATGGGTTTGAAATACATGAAAAGGGCCTTAACAACAAGCAGAACAAGGTCATATGGCAGATTCACCGTCGTTTCGCCTTCATGGTGGCATTTCTAGGAATCATGGTCTTCCCAAACAAGGAGCGGACAATCGATACCCGCATAGCTAGGATCGTACAGGTCCTTACTACCAAAGAACATCACACTCTTGCCCCGATCGTTCTATCAGACATTTATCGGGCGTTAGCTTTGTGTAAGTCTGATGCAAAGTTCTTTGAAGGGTGCAAAATTTTGTTGTAGATGTGGTTGATTGAGTATCTCCGACATCACCCCAAGTTCATGCGCTATGGTCCGAGCAAGGACAATTTCATTGAGAATTATGAAGAATGAATAAAAGATTGTAACTCTCTCGAAGGTGTGGAAGCCTGGATATCCCACCTAAGATCTTTAAATGCAAGTCAAATTGAGTGGATTTTGGGTTGGCTCCCGGTTAGAGAGGTGATACACATGCCGGCCCTAAAAGGTTATTTGTTGTTGTTGGGTTTGAGAAGTGTCTAGTCGTATGTGCCACAGAGAGTTCTGAGACAGCTAGGAAGGTGCCAAGTAATGCCTGAGGATGAATATTTGAGTGTGCAAGTGATTAAGTTACACCCTGAAGCCCCACTCCCTGAGGCTTTAATCCAACAAATTTGGAATGATTGCTGCTACTTGAAAGATGATACTCAAGTGCCAGATCCTGCGAAGGGTGAGATAGATCCGGGTTATGGTATGTGGTTTGAGAAGAGATCTCGTGTTGATGGTGAACCAGAACCCGAGCCCAAAAGGCTCGCAAAAAGGCCACATGTTCAAGCCTTTGATGATAAAATCCAAGAACGGTTGGCTTGGGGTGAAAAGGAAATGGGATACAAAGCAACTATTCATGTCTTAGAATAAACCTTGAGAAATCTCAATTTTGAGAAAGACTTAGAAGCGCAAGAAGAGGAAGGTGAAAAGAAGATTCTGATCTGCGAGAATGAAGCCCTTTGTGTTCAGCTTCAACAGATGAAGAAAGCCTCTGTGCCAGCGAGAAGTTGGAAAGACCAGAGAACCATTGCCAATCTGATGGAAAAGATGCAAGGTTATGATTCCATCTTGGCAAAGACTGAAAAGGCATTGGACAAAGCCAAGGAAACAATCTTACAATTAAGTGAGAATGCCGAATCAATTATGGATCATCAAATAATAAAATTTGAAGAAGAGAGGGATCAATTCGAGAGAGGGAAGGCCCATTGTGTACTTTCAGAAGCTAACTCCATGCACAATTGGAAGAAATGAGAAGGTACAACAAATAATACCAGCATGCAGATTTGATAGGGGGATGGCTCAGGGGAGACTCGAGCAGGCTAGACTTCGGGCTCAGTTGGAGTCAGCTTTAGATCGCAAGGGCCACATAAGGGAGATAGCCATCACTCGCCAGCAGCAGTAACAAGATCGAGACCCGAATTTTCAGTACTTCAGAGAGCGAGTTCACGATTTAGCTATTTATACCGCTCAAAGTTATGTGAACTGCCAAGGGATGGACTATGAGAAGTTTTTGGAGCATGCACCTACATTTTCCCGTCATCTTGCAGCAGAGTTAGAGAAGATGTACCATACATTGGGGGGTAATCCAGGGCAAGCCCCACCATGAACAGATATGCCAGTGGTTGAAAGCAAAAGATTGTGGACTTGAAACATAGTCTAGTTGTTAGAACTTTTCATGTCGCAATTATGTTTAGTTTGAGTCATTGTTTAGTCTTTTAAATAGGTGTCTTTTAATCTTGTAAAAGTTTGTTAAGTCGTTTTTGATGTAATGTTCTTTTTGTCATTATATTTTGAATTGTTCGTTTTGTTAAAAAAAATATGAAAAAAAAATCATCAAAATTGTTATTATTTCCCCTGAAATACGTAATGGTATGATTCACGCGGCATCATGATACGTAGGAAATCCTCACCGGATGCGATCATAGATACAATAAAAAAAAGGGGAAAGAAAAAGAGAGTTAAATTCAAGAGGAAATAATCAATAAGTCGGGATGAAGCATGAAGCCTTCCAACCTTATTTTAGAAAGGAAAATGGCATTAGGTGCATGACATACAATGTGTGATTAATATCTGTAAAATGCCTAACTCTAACACGTTTGTTGTTTGTCATTTTTACAATAAGTTAAACAGAGGTGGTTGGTTTGTGGTTTAAAGTGGAGACTCACCCTTACAACACGAGACCAAAAGGAAAAAGTAGAAGGGCAAACAACACTGAGAATGAGTCAGATAATGATGGTGTCCATGGAAAATTGGTCGAACAAGGTACATGGCTGGTTGAAGAAGTAAGAGTGTTAAAGTAATAATTGGCAGAGACGTATCAAGCTTGGGTGAATGGACAAACACCGTCCCCACTACCCATAGGGCATTCAGACAATCTTCATAGTGTGTCAGTTGCAAGTCAAGTGCCCATCTCCATAACAAGTAACCCATTGTACCAACCTGAATCTGGATTCAGTCCGAGCATTAACCTTCCCACTATCCCCAGTACCTTCTTTCCACGTCCTCCAACTGCACCCCTCAGAAATGACCCACCTACTGTACTCATTGTCCATACCTTCACTATCCCTCAACCGGCTCTTGCTCAAAAGTCCAACAATGATCCACAACTGAATACTCATGATGCCCAACATTACTCTCCAGAATTGACTTTCAAAGTTCCAGATTCATACAAGCATACTCCTCAGAACATGTTCCCAGTTGATATCGAAAAGCCCGACAAGAATAGGGAACAAGAGGAAATGACCAGGAAAATGAAGAGCCTAGAACAAACCATGGGAAACATACAGGGTTTGGGAGGCCACAAGAGTTTTTCGTTCAACGATTTATGCATGTTCCCTCATGTTCATTTTCCACCCGGTTTCAAGACCCCCAAGTTTGTCAAGTATGACGGGCATGGTGATCCCGTTGCCCATTTGAAGAGGTATTGTACCCAATTAAGGGGAGTAGGAGGCAAAGAAGAATTACTCATGGATTTTTTTGGGAAAAGTTTGACAGGAATTTCTTCAGAGTGGTTCATACATCTAGACATCTCTCACTCGTACGTTTGGAATGACATGGCTCAAGATTTTTTCCAACAGTTTCAGTTCAATATTGATATAGTTCCAGATCGCTCCTCTCTCATCAACATAAAGAAGAAACCAACAGAAAGCTTCAGAGAATATGCAATCAAGTGGAGAGAGCAAGCTGCTAGGGTCAAACCACCAATGAAAGAGGCAGAAATGATTGACTACTTTCTCCTAGCTCAGGATCCTGATTACCTCCATTACATGTTTGCCGCCATTGGTAAGCCTTTTGCCGAGGCGATTAATATTGGTGAAATAGTTAAGAATGGCATGAAATCGGGTAAAATTGTGAGTCAGGCAGCCCTTAAGGCGACACGCAAGCAATTCAAAGCGAGTCAGGCAGTTTAGGAAATCAGAAAAAGAAAGAGGAAGGATCCATGATGGCATCTAGGTTCGGGAGAGTTCAAAGAGGAATAGTTCCTTCTTATGTGCAATTCCAACAAGGACAATCCAATTCTCCTCAACATTACTATCCACCTCAGGGGTCCCTGGTACTCAGTTCCCGTGCAACAATACACAGTGTTTAATGCTCAGGCTTATGCTAGGCCTCCCAATCATAACTAGTGGCGGGCACCGATTCCACAAGGCTCCCGTCAACTGCACCTGAATTTTTAGGCATCATATAATCCTCGTCCTCAAAAAGGATATGTGAGGGAGGAGGAGCCAAAGAAATGTTTCACCCCAATTGGAGAATCGTATACAAGCCTATTTCGAAAGTTGATGCAATTGAAGTTGATTGAACCTGTCATGCCGCGTTACGTGAATCCAAATTCAAAAAGGTTTTGATTCCAATGCAAGATGTGAAAATCATTCTAACACCCAAGGTCATAGTACCAAAAATTATTGGACATTAAAGAAATCCATTGAAAATTTGAGTGAAGCAAAGGCAATTGTGGTAACAAACAATGGGGATACTCCTACTATCACAAACAATCTGCTCCCATCTCATGATAATACACATTTTATTGGGATGATTTGTGATGATCGGGATTATAAGCAGTTTGGAAAGATTGAGATGGCTGTTGGAACCATAGGAAACAACCAAAAATGATAGTAAGCCCTTTGCAATTGGCACCACTGATTGTGAAAGGTTCGAGTTCTAGTTTGAACTTGGCAGGTTCTCAAAAAATGATTATTTATGTCCCTGGAAGCACAAAAAAGGTTGAGGTTCAATTGGGTGGGCCAAAATTCTACATCCCTGGGGGCATTCAAAAGATCATTCCGAATAATATTTTTAGAAATAAAACAGAGCCAATTGTGATCCGACCTGTTGCACAACTCCCAGTGACAAACACAAAAACTATTCCCTGAAATTATAACAAGACTGTCATGACATACAAAGGAAAAGAGATGGTCAAAGAAGCAAATGAAATGGGGGCTTGACCCGCTCTGAAAGGTGTTACTCGTCAGATGAAAGGGTCGTCTGATACACTACATGGTTGNATTTAAACAAAGCAAGTCCAAAAGACAATTTTCCCTTACCCAACATCCATATCCTTGTTGACAATTGTGCTAAACATGAGATCCAATCTTTTGTGGATTGTTATGCTGGATACCACTAAATTTTGTTGGATGAAGAAGATGCAGAAAAGACCGCCTTCACAACTCCATGGGGAACAGATTGTTATAGGGTTATTCCATTCGGTTTGAAGAACGCATGGGCAACTTACATGAGGGCCATGACTACCATATTTCATGACACNACGTGCAAGACTTGAAAAAGTTCTTTGAAAGGCTACGAAGGTACAATCTCAAACTTAATCCAGCCAAATGTGCATTTGGAGTTCCTTCTGGGAAGCTTTTGGGTTTTATAGTTAGTCTAAGAGGCATTGAGTTGGATCCCTCAAAGATAAATACCCTTCGAGAGTTGCCTCCCCCACAGAATAAAAAATAAGTCATGAGTTTACTCGGGAGGTTGAACTACATCAGTAGGTTCATTGCGCAGCTTACAACCACATGTGAGCCTATTTTCAAGTTGTTGAAAAAGAACGCCGCCATCAAGTGGACAGATGAGTGCCAAGAAGCTTTTGATAAGATCAAATAATATTTTTCAAATCCCTCTATTTTGGTTCCACTGGAACCTTGTAGGCCTCTGTTTTTATATCTGTCACTAATGGATAGTTCCTTTGGTTGTGTACAAGCAATTTATTATTTGAGCAAAAAGTTCACCACTTGTGAGGCCAAATATACTCTTTTAGAAAGAACATGTTGTGCCTTAACCTGGGTCGCTCAGAAGCTTAGGAATTATATTTTGGCCTATACGACTTACCTCATATCCCGAATGGATCCCCTGAAATACATCTTTTAGAAGCCGATGCCAACTGGTAGATTGGCAAAATGGCAAATCCTGCTAACAGGGTTTGATATTGTTTATGTCACTCGTACTGCCATGAAGGTACAAGCTTTGGCTGATCATCTGGCAGAAAACCCGATTGATGATGAATATGAATCTTTGAACACATATTTCCCAGATGAAGAGGTTAATTTAATTGAAGAAGTAGCCCAAGATGACAGTCAAACTTGGAAACTATACTTTGATGGGGCTATCAACATCAAAGGCATAGGGATTGGAGAAATTCTTGTATCACCTACTGGGAAACATTACCTTGCCATGACGCGACTTCGTTTCTTATGTAAAAACAACACGACAGAATATGAAGCTTGCATCATGGGTATCAACATGGCAATAAACCTAAAGGTGCATGAACTATTTGTGATAGGAGATTCAGGTTTGCTTATTCGGCAGGCTCAAGGTGCTTGGGAGACTCGAGATATCAAGCTCATTCCATATAGACAATGTGTTTAAGATCTCGGCAAAAGGTTCAAGTCCATCGAGTTCAGGTACATTTCTAGGTTTCACAGTGAATTAGTTGATGCCTTGGCCACCCTGGCCTCAATGCTTTCATATTTGGGTAATACTCACATTGACCCGTTAGGAATTCAATTTTGAGATCAACATGGTTATTGCAATACAATTGAAGCAGAACCAGATGGTGAACCATGTTACTATGATATTAAACATTATATGAAAACAAGAGAATATTCGGTACATGCTAATAGGGATCAAAAGAGAACTATTATGCGACTCTCTAATGGATTATTTTTGAGTGGGGAAATCCTATACAAAGAACTCCAATTTGAATTTGTTGAGATGTGTGGATGCCAAAGAAGCCAAAATGATTATGAATGAGGTGCATTCGGGAGTTTGTGGTCCGCACATGAATGAGTATGTTCTAGCAAAGAAAATCCTTCGGGCAGGATATTATTGGCTTACATAGAACGAGATTGCTTTCGTTTTGTTCACAAGTGCCACCAGTGTTAGATTCACGATGATTTGGTTCACTCGCCTCCTTCAGAGTTATATACCATGTCAGCTCCTTGGCCTTTTGTTGCTTGGGAATGGACGTCATTGGCCCAATCAAGCCAAAAGCTTCAAATGGGCACATATTCATCTTGGTTGCAATTGATTACTTCATCAAATGGGTGGAAGCTATTACATTGAAGGAATTCACCAAGAAAGCAGTAATAGACTTCGTTCACTCCAACATCATCTGTCGTTTCAGTATTCCAAAAACCATTATCACACATAATGCTGCTAATTTGAATAGTCATCTGATGAAGGAGGTATGTGAACAATTTAAAATTGAGCATCGCAATTCTATTCCTTACCGACCCAAAGCTAATGAAGCTATTGAAGCTGCGAACCTAAAATGGTCCAAGGGTCTAGACAATGGCACGAGAAAATGCCTTTTGGGATACCAGACAACTGTCCGTACATCAGTTGGTGCAATACCATACTTGTTAGTTTATGGCACTGAAGCGGTCATACCTGCTGAAGTTGATGTTCCCTCTCTCCGAATCATTGTTGAAGCAGGGATCGAAGACACTGACTGGGTCAAGTCCCGATTGGAACAATTGAGTTTAATTGATGAAAAGAATTTGGAGGCAGTTTGTTTTGGTCAATTATACCAACAAATAATGGCACTCACTTACAACAAGAAAGTGCACCCAAGACAATTTGAGGTAGAACACCTTGTTGTGAAACGTTTTTTCCGCACCAAGACGAAGCAAAAGGAAAGTTCACCCTGAATTGGCAATGTCCTTACCTCATCAAGAAAGTATTATCAAAAGGAGTTCTACACTTGGCAGATATAGAAGGAAAGGTGGCTGATATATCTGTCAACGCAGATGAGGTCAAGAGATACTATGTCTGACATGCCTCTGTTGGGGGCATTTTTATACTTAACATTCTTATGCTGGGATGACGAAAGACTATCATTCTCGCTACCCAAACACTGGTCAACCCTAGTTAGCCCTTTGAAGCCTTTTTATTCTTTTTTCCCCTCTTTTGGAACCAATGTACCTAATTAAAAAAATAAAATAAAAAAAAGAATAAAAAAATAATAAAATTATTAAAAAAAATCATATTACAAAAAAAAAGAATCAAAACAAGTTCATGTTAATTGAACTACGTCCGACCTGATTCTGAAAGGATATGTAGGTAGCCTCACTCTGGGGTTCGGTCACACCAAAACAAAAATTCACATTTCCCCAATATTGAAAGAAACTGGGGCATGATTTTATTTTATTTTTGATGATTGTTCCATCAAAATGGTTCCAAAAGTTGTAATTCAGTTGAAAATAGCTCTTTTTACCTTTCCCTGCTAAGACCTTCTGATCAACTTTCGAGAATGCTAAGGCAGTATACTACGGGTGATGCCTCAGTCATTGCACGGAGAGTAAAACAAATGAGAGAGGTCAATTGGTGAAAACCCACAAAGGGCATCGTTGATCGATTTAGGCCTTCATATATCTCGGCAAAGCATGGTTAAGACAAAGAACTCAGTTTCAAACTGAAGTTTACGACGAATTTTGAGAATTAGACGGTTCAGACGGACTATGCATCCAGCCCAAAGTGCATGTAATGTTCATTGAAGTCAGCATATTCCTCAAGATAAGTCCTTTTTATTTTTATTTTTTCTTCTCTGAAAGGTACACTTCATGATTAAGTTGTAATACCTATTAGTTCACCTTCTTGTTTTCTTTCGTACTATTCTTTATGAGTCCTTTTAATTCTAATTTCGTCAAAGCAAAGCAAAGAAAATGCTGCAAATTTGGTTACAGTTTCCCTGTTATATGAAGCAAAACTTTCTGGACATGAACATCATAGGCAAAGGCATAAAGCCACCTTTGATTTTCCCTGAGGAGAAAAAGTCTTGAAAGACAGAACAATATGTCAAGGATCGGAAAAAGTTACTCAGTTAAAAGTTTTTCTGGGAGCAAGGTTGTTTTCACCATAAACACAAACGGTGATAGGAGCAAAATAGTCAGGTTTTGATGTTGAAAGAATATCTCTAGAAAGTAATGACAGAATCTCCCAGCAATTTGTACGACCACCGACGGAGTCAGTGTTCCNAGTGTAATGGACGCAAGGTCAAGTCACTAAAGAAATCAAGGCCACAAACTGACCACCATTTTAAAACTAACAAATTTTTCTTTGTTCAGAACAGGAACAAAACAATTTTAGGAAACAGTTAATGAAAAGACGAACACCACCAAGTGAAGTTCTCAAATCCTTAGTTTTCTTCTAATATACATGTAATCATGTTACTCTTAGTTTCACTATAGGGAATCAACACCCTATCTTCAACACAGGGTACCACATCCCCTGGTCGCATTTTTTTTATTGCCAACATAGGGTATGACATTCCCTAGTAGCATCTCAGAACGCTGCAAGCCTTGTCTTATTGTCAACATAGGGTACTACATCCCCTGGTCTGCATTACTTTCTGCCAACATAGGGTACGACAATCCCTAGTAGTATCTTAGAGTGCCACGAGACTCATCTTATTGTTGACACAGGCTACGACATTTCCTAGTAACATTTCAGAGAGCCACAAGCCTTATATTATTGAAAACATCGGGTACAACATTCCATAGTAGAATCTCAGAGAGCCAAGAGCCTCATCTTATTTTCAGCATAGGGTACTACTGTCACGACCTGAAATCCAACACGGTCGTGATGGCGCCCAACACCGGAGTCAAGCAAACCAAAACATTAATTAATTGAAATAACTTCCCAGTTTTAACATTTAAGAAAAACATTTCCTTTCACTTTATTACATATCAACCAAATAAAAATCTGTTAGTTAAAAACAAGGGTTTGAATACTACACTTTAGCAAATATAACCCAACACATCCCAACATACCCCAGAACCTGGTGTCACAAGTACATGAACAATTTCTAAGAATTTACACAAACATCACAAAGCCTGTGCGGAATACAAATTGGACAAGGGAATATGAACTGAAAGTAAATGCAGTACGAGGGAGACTTCGTCAGCTGTGGATCGCCTCCAGATGATGCAGCTCGCCTAAGTCTCTGAATCCTCCACATTGCTATGAAAGTACCTGTGCAACAACAATGCACAACAAGTGTATCATGAGTACAAAAATAATGTGTACTCAGTAAGTCGCCCGCCTAACCTCAGAGAGGTAGTGACGAGGGGTTGACTTGACACTCACTAAGGTCCAACAATATAATAAATGACTAAATATGATGAAGTACAGTAGACATGTAGGACAGTGAGCAGCGAATGCGTATCAAGTACAGAAATCCAGGTAACTTCTGAGAATAAACAACAATGTACACTTTCTTTTTTTTCCCAATACATGTCAAGCCAATATCAATAAAATAATACCAAATAGTCATGCACACACAAGGATAAGACAACCAGCCGGAGTAGAAGGAATATCTAACCACTGAATAATCGTAAAGCTTCCCCCGCTCGCGAATCATACCTGCGACTCGGGTGCTGACACATTTATACCAAATTACCATAAAGCTTCCCTCGATCGCGAATCATACCTGCGATTCGAGTGCTGACACACTTATACTGAATATTATAAAGCTTCCCCCGCTCGCGAATCGTACCTACGACTCGGGTGCTGACACATTTATACTAAATTACCATAAAGCTTCCCTTGATCGCGAATAATGCCTGTGATTCGAGTGCTGGCACACTTATACTGAATATTATAAAGCTTCCCCCGCTCGCGAATCATACCTGTGACTCGGGTGCTGACACATTTATACCAAATTACCATAAAGCTTCCCACGATCGCGAATCATAGCTGGGATTCGAGTGCTGACACACTTATACTAAATACCCTCCTAGCGAATCATACCTGCGACTCGGGTGATGATATATTTCCACACATTAAATTCGTATTTTATCAACAAAATCGTTTTCTCCGAGAAGTGGTAAAATCCTTATTAAAAGAAACATGAAATATATGTTCTGAAATCATTTGTTTTTGAAACTCATTTGTCAAGTTTAATGATATTCCACGATACAACCTAGTCCAGGTACAAAAATATCCATAGAGAGATAAAGTCTCTTTTTAGAAGATTAACAAGATGAACTCTAGTTTTCTTTTAGATATTCAATTACGTCTTGGATTATATTGGCAGTTTAATATTACAGGCAGGATTACATGTATAACACGTACGGCATGCTAGTGGGTCCTAGACTACCCGGACATGGCATAATAGTAGCTATGCACGGACTCCCGTCACCTAGTGCGTGCGTAGCCCCCGAAGATAATAGAATGTATTAAATTAATTCACCTAGGGGGGGCGATTCCCCCTCAGAAAGTTAGAAAGGAGACTTACTCGCTCCGAATTTCCCACACCGGCTTCCAAGCCCCTCCGATGACTCCAACGGACGCACAACGCTCCGAAATTACCACATAATGGCAAAGCAATGAAAATTCATCCTATTACTCAAAACAAATTCAGATTATATACTTTCCCAACCCCGCTCGGAGAAATGACCAAAATGCCCTCAGGCCCACGTGCCCGAAAATCCAAAATTCTTGAAGATACATGCTACCCATAGATCTACTAGTTCAATCATGCAGTTTAATACATTCCATACTCAAATTCGTGGCTAAAATCTAAATTTACATTTTCTAGGTTTCTTCAAAAATTTCTCAAATTCCCTACCAATTTTCATGTTCAAATCCATGCAAGATCACATATTTAACTTAGGAATGGGAAGAATTCACTTACCTAGTGATGCTTGCTGAAAGTCCCCCTCTTGATGCTCCCAAAATCGCCACACCAAAATGAGAGAAGTGAAGAAATGGCCACAAATTCATTCTTAAAACACCTCACTGCCTCTAGCCATTTTCGCAGCTGCGGTGCAATAGCCGCTCCTGCGGCTCCGCAGCTGCGGAAATTCCATCGCAGGTGCAGCTCTGACTCAGCCCAGCAACTCCTGCTCCTACGATCCCTCTTCGCACCTGCGATTCCGCAGGTGCGACAAAACTTCCGCAACTATGGTCCCTCAGCTCCAGCCCCAATCTCGCACCTGCGGTCCAAGCCTCGCAGGTGCGATTACACCAGATGACATCAACCTTCAACCTTCTCCAACTTCAAATATTGATCCGTCAATCACCCGAATCCACTCGGGGCCCCCGAGACCCCGTCCGATCACACCAACCTATCCCAACACATGACGCGGACTTGCTCGAGCCCTCAAATCACATCAAACAACGCTGAAATCACGAATCGCACCCAAATCCAATTCATTAAGAACTTAGAATTTCAAAGTTCTACATCCGACGGTGAAATCTATCAAACCACCTCCGATTGACCCTAAATTTTGCACGCAAGTGATATTCAACATTACGGACCTACTCCAACTTCCGGAATCGCATTCCAACCTTGATATCAAAACATCTACTTCCGGTCAGATTTCTCTAAAACCTTCAAATTTCTATCTTTAGCCAAACGACCCCAAAATGACCTACGGACGTCCAAATGCACCTCCGATCGCGCTCCCAATTCCAGAATCACCTTACGGAGCTATTCCCAAACTCGGAATCCCAAACGGACATCACCCTCACTGATATGCACTTCAATCCCAAATTCATGAAATCGTTCTAAAATGCCAACTTATACAATATACGCTGAAACACTCCCGGTTTATCCAAAACCCGATCCGACCATACGCCCAAGTCCGAAATCTTCATACGAACCTGCTGGAACCTGCAAATCTTGATTCGGAGGTCATTTACTCAAAATTCCAATCTTAGTTGATTTCTCCAACTTAAGGCTTCTGAAATGAGAATTTTCTTTCCAAATCAATTCTAAACTTCCTGGAATTCAATTCCGAGTACCCCCATGGTTAATAATACCTGAAACGAAGCTGCTCATGACTTCAAACCGTTGAACGACGCGCTAGAGCTCAAAACGACCGGTCGGGTCGTTACAACTACATCCCCTGGTCTACATTACTTTTTCCTAACATAGGGTATGACATTCCCTAGTAGCATCTTAGAGTTCCGTGTGCCTTATCTTATTGCCAATACAGGGTACTACATCCCCTCGTTGTATTACTTTCTGCCAACATAGGAAACGACATTCCCTAGTAGCATCATAGAGTGCCTCGAGCCTCATCTTATCGCCAATACAGGGTACTACATCCCCTGGTTGCCTTCCGTCTTGTTAACACTGGGTACGACATCCCCTATTATTTATTTTTAAGGAAAAAAATATGTCTTTTTCAATTCTTTATTGCCAACATAGGGTATGACATTCCCTAGTAGCATCTCAGAACGCTGCAAGCCTTGTCTTATTGTCAACATAGGGTACTACATCCCCTGGTCTGCATTACTTTCTGCCAACATAGGGTACGACAATCCCTAGTAGTATCTTAGAGTGCCACGAGACTCATCTTATTGTTGACACAGGCTACGACATTTCCTAGTAACATTTCAGAGAGCCACAAGCCTTATATTATTGAAAACATCGGGTACAACATTCCATAGTAGAATCTCAGAGAGCCAAGAGCCTCATCTTATTTTCAGCATAGGGTACTACTGTCACGACCTGAAATCCAACACGGTCGTGATGGCGCCCAACACCGGAGTCAGGCAAACCAAAACATTAATTAATTGAAATAACTTCCCAGTTTTAACATTTAAGAAAAACATTTCCTTTCACTTTATTACATATCAACCAAATAAAAATCTGTTAGTTAAAAACAA
>ML412020.1:33188-61804 GCA_005239525.1 Nicotiana knightiana | reverse complement strand
TAAAATCCTATATTACTTGTCGACCACGTACACTTGCGTGTGCATTGGCAAATCAACCAACAAAGCTTAAATTGTTCTTATTGTTTTATCATATTGGTTTATTTATTCAATCTTGCGCTTAATTATTTGATTACTTGATCACCAATTGAATACTATCTACGAATCTGGGATTGAACTCGGGATAGGGAATTCTAGATTGCACATAAGATTGGGTAGAGCAAGATCTTAACCCTTCAGGGGAGTGGATTTGCGGTTAGGATAGGAATATACCTAATCGCCTTGCTTGGTTATTATACGGGAATTATTAATGCGTTCTTGTTAATCCTAATTTCATAGGAATATAGGCGTTAGGTTAGCTTGAATAGGCAAGTTGTACTTCGGGAGAAGGTTACGAGCAATATTAACCTTGTCAATCAATAAAGTAGATAAGACGATTTAGGTCGAAAACTCAACGGGATTGTTTGCCAACCCATAACTCTAGAATATCGGATCTCATTGAATTCGTATCTAAAATCTTTCCAATTATCTCTTTAATTTATTAATTTACTATTCTAGATTAATTTTAGTTAAATATTTGTTGGGTTTAGTTTAGTTGATAGTTAATCACAAGTCCCTGTGGGTACGATATCTGGACTTACAATCCTATATTACTTGTCGACCACGTATACTTGCGTGTGCGTTGGGAACCAACAAATTTCTCGGTCCTTCTCGTACTTTACCTGTTATACTTTCATCTTGCCTAACCAAATTGCAAGTAGACTCTACTCTCAAAGTGCTAAAAAGGAGGAAGAAGGCCATATGATGGACACTTGTTGATATTCGGGGGATAAGCCCCGCATTTTGTATGCACAAGATCATTCTCGAGGATGGAGCAAAGCCTTTCGTAGAACACCAACAGAGGCTAAACGAGGCAATGCAAGAGGTTGTGAAGGAAGAAATAATCAAGTGGCTCGATGCTGGGGTCGTCTACCCAATTTCTGATAGTGCTTGGACTTCTCCGGTCCAATGTGTTCCAAAATGGGGTGGCATGACCGTGGTACAAAATGACATGAATGAACTTATTCCAACAAGGACAGTCACTGGTTGGCGGGTATGCATGGATTACCGCAAATTGAACAAGGTGACTCGCAAGAATCACTTCCCTTTGCCTTTCTTGGACCAAATGCTTGACAGACTTGCAGGTAGAGCTTTCTATTACTTCTTGGACGGGTATTCAGGCTATAACCAAATCTTGATTGCTCTAGAAGACCAAGAGAAGACAACCTTCACTTTCCTTTATGGGACATTTGCTTTTTCCAGGATGCCTTTTGGATTGTGCAATGCACCCGCTACATTTCAGTGGTGCATGATGATAATTTTCACTGATATGGTTGAAGACTTTCTAGAGGTATTCATGGATGAATTCAGCGTGGTTGGGGATTCCTTTGATGAATGCTTGAACAATCTTGATAAAGTCCTTGCTCGTTGTGAAGAAACCAACCTAGTGCCCAACTGGGAAAAATGTCACTTTATGGTTGAAGAGGGATAGTTTTGGGCCACAAAATCTCAAGGAATGGAATTGAAGTAGACAAGTCAAAGATCGAGGTCATTTCCAAATTGCCTCCTCCAACCTCGGTGAAGGGAGTCCATAACTTTCTTGGGCATGCGGGGTTCTACCGGCGTTTCATTAAGGACTTCTCGAAGGTAGTGAATCCTCTTTGCAAGTTGTTAGAGAAAGATGCCAAGTTCCAATTTGATGAAAATTGTATGAGTGCTATTGAGTTGTTGAAGCAAAAGCTAACTACCACGCCAATTATCACCGTGCCGGATTAGAGCTCTCCTTTTGAGCTAATGTGTGATTCGAGTGATGTGGTGGTGAGGGCGATTTTGGGCCACAGGGTGAACAAAATCTTTCACCCCATTTACTATGAAAGAAAGACAGTGAATTCCACCCAAATGAACTACACCGTCATCAAACAAGAGTTGTTGACTATAGTCTTTGCAACGGAGAAATTCCGTCCTTATCTATGGGCGCCAAGGTCATAGTTCACACCGACCATGCGTCGCTCTGGTATCTAATGATGAAAAAGGATAACAAGGCTAGACTTATGCGGTGGGTGTTATTGCTTCAAGAGTTTGATTTGGAGATCATTGATAGAAAGGGGAATGAGAACCAAGTTTACGACCATGTTTCCCATTTGGAGGAGCAAGGGAGACCAAGTTATGGGCTTGAGATTGATGATAGCTTCCCGGATGAAAAACTTCATGGTGCGCGGACATCGCCAACTACATTGTCACCGGTGTTGTCCCGTTTGAGCTCTATTCTAACCAAAGGAAGAAGCTTAGACGGGATAACATGGATTATTATTGGGATGAACCGTACTTATTCAAGATATGCAATGATGGTGTCATTCGGCGTTGTGTGCCCAAAGAAGAGAAAGGGTCAAATCTTGAGTCATGACATTCCTCACCTTATGGTGGTCATCATGGAGGGGCAAGGACCTTCCAAAGTGTTAAGTTGTGGTTTCTTTTGGCCTACTTTGTACAAGGATGCTAGTGAGTTGGTCAAGCGGTGTGATGAATGTCAAAGAATGGGCGGCATATCCAAGAATGATGAAATGCCTCTCACTACAATTCTTGAGGTGGATATCTTTGATGTTTGGAGAATTGATTTTATGGGGCCCTTTTTTAGCTCATGTGGAAACACCTACATACTTGTGGCCGTGGACTATGTTTCGAAATGGGTTGAAGCCGTCGCTTTGCCCAATAATGAAGCCCGAAGTGTGGTTGGTTTTCTAAAGAAGAATATTTTCACAAGATTTGGGACACCCCGTGCCATCATAAGTGACGGGGGTCTAATTTTTGCAATAGGGCCTTTGATTCATTGCTATCCAAGTATGGAGTCAATCATAAAGTGTCTACTCCGTACCATCCTCAAGCAAGTGGCCAAGTTGAAGTGTCTAATCGTGAAATCAAGAACATTTTGGCCAAGATAGTGAATGCTAATCGGGCTAAATTGTCCCAGAAGCTTGATGATGCTCTTTGTGCTTACCGAACCGCTTTCAAGACCCCAATCGATATGTCCCCTTACCGGTTGGTGTATGTCAAGGCTTGTCATCTTCCGCTGGAATTGGAGCATAAAGCACTATGGGCATTAAAGAAATTGAACTTGGATTGGGATACAACTGCAAATCTTAGAGTTGATCACCTCAATGAGCTAGATGAGTTTAGATTCCATGCATATGCCAACTCTTCCTTGTACGAAGAGAAAATGAAGTACCTCCATGACAAATATGCCAAAGATCGGGAGTTCAAAATGGGATACTTTGTGCTTCTTTTCAATTCTAGGCTTCGTCTCTTCCCGGGCAAACTCAAGTCCAAGTGGAGTGGCCCGTTTGAAGTTATGTTGGTTACACCCTTTGGTTCTCTTGATCTCAAAAATAAGAATGGCGAGATGTTTTTGTGTGAATGGGCACAAGGTCAAACGTTATCTGGGTAAATTTGATGATAGCCATGTGGTGGCGTTGCTGAAATTCCTTTGAACATGGTAACTTACGTCATGCCGCGACGTTAAATCAGGCGCTTCTTGGCAGGCAACCCAAGCATATTCTTTTCTTTGTTTTGGTTGGTTTTGGTAGGATAGAATTTTTGTGAACTAACCAGTTGTGAAGTGATGCAGGACTTGGTGGATGCTGTACAGGTGAAAAATTTGGAAACTGGGCAAAGTAGCAAAATTCTGCTGCAGCGGTCAAAAATCCACTATCAGTGGTGACCAAGCGCTGCAGCTGAAAACGACCGCTGACAGCGGTCCAATTGGTCCCAAAACAAGCTATATGAATCTCCACTCCGCTGCAACATTTATTATTTCGCTGTCCCAGATGCACTTCGCTGTGGCGATGGAATTCCGTCACAGCGGTGAAGGTGAAAATCCAGCAGGTTTGAAAGACCAAAAGCGCAGTCAGTGGTATAAATCCGTTGCCGGCGCTAGTTAAGGCAGTCATGGGTCCCAGCTCTCTAGTATATATACTAAGGGACCCTATCCTTTTACTCTTTTCACCCATTTGCTACCAAACCCTAATACTTACTGTGCTTTCACCCTTTCACTGTTCATCTAAGATTTTTAACTTCATCCTTCATCTACTTCAATTACTGGTATGTTTCATGTTTTCATTTCCTTTAGTTGATTATATGTTCTTATTTTTAGGTTGTTCTATTGTGTTTTTCTTTTATTTTTCTTTTTTGCATAGAGTTATACAACCCTAATCCTTGAAATTGAATTGTTAATGTGTTTTACAATGTTGGGGTAGTACTTTCTGGGTTCTTATGTGGGTAAAAGGGTGATTCATAGGTACATTTTCATGAAAAAGGTTCAAATTTTGATGAACCCTACCCATAGTGCACTGTGCGCCTGACCTCCGCTGCAACGTTTCAGAATTTCGCTGACAACGGAGGTCCAAACCATGATGTTTTCAATGAGAGGTTTCCGCTACAACGGTCTAGAAATCCGCTGACAACGGTCCTGTGTACCGCTGCAGCAGTCATAAAAACACGGTCAGTGGTTCCTATGTTTAGAGAGTTAACACTCAGAAGATCCCACTTTCCGCTGCAGCGGCCAGATTTTCGCTGTCAGTGGTGGCCAAACGCTGCAGCGGTACAAAAATCTGTAGTCCATATTTCATAGATTCAGAGAGGGGTAGTCTGAGTCCCCTGAATTTCACGGCAACAGTGCTTTTCTGCTGACAACGGTTTGGTCCTAAATACACTGTTTCACTATCTACTTCTGCAATTTTAGTTGGTACCTAGGTGCACTATATTGATAATGTGTGTTACATGTTTGCAGAGTATGGTGAGATCAAGAGGTGGACCAAAAAAGCATCCTGGGAGGGGCGACCCTTCAAAGGGTAGAGGCAAAGGAAAGCAACGAAACCCATGGGGCCCGACACAAGCAGTTGGGAAGTCACAAAAGAGAAAAAGGACAAGCCTCTCAGAGTCAGAGTCTAGTGAATATTTGCTCTCCCGGGAAGCTTCGGAGGGTCAGAGCGGGGCAACTCTAGCAGCTGCACTATCAAAGACTAGGAGACTCATCAACGAGCCCACTAGCTCGGAGTCTTATGAAGATCTTTCCAGTCATTCAGCCACACCTCCTGAGGGAACAACTGCACCAACCCAGTCAGCAGCTCAATAGCCCCTCCTTCCAGTTAGCACATGCTGCTAGTTTGCAAAGGACCAAAAACCCCACAGCATGGGAGGATCGGTTTGTCTCTGAACCGGCCTACCATCAGTTCAGAGAAATGTGGCCTCAGAGATCTCTCATCCCAGAAAGGCCCTTCATCATCAAGGACCTCCTACCCCTAAATCCCAATGTCAAAAAGCAGTTCTTAGAAAGAGAGGGGTGGGACCTTTCCAATGCCAAGGTGGTAGATGAAAATGCGTTTGTGGTGAAGGAGTTCTACACAAATGTGGCCTTCACCAAAAAGGACACATACCTCACCAAAGTGCGCAACAAGAAAATTTTATACAATGGAAGCGCTTTCAATAAATATGCGGGTTTGGGGAAGGTTACTGAGACCAGATATTTAGAGAAGGTGAATCAGAAGGATTTGGCTCGCCCGAGGTTGGCTTCAATCATTACTGCTCCAGGGACTACTCTCGACTGGTTGGGTGGAGGAACCCTCATCAAGAGGAATACTCTGAGTTTTGAGGCCCGGGGATGGGCCACATTTGTGTGCAGCAGGATAGACCATGTTCTACATGATAGTGATATGCCCCTTTCTACGGCGGTGATAGTTGGGGCTATTATGGAAAGCATCCCGATCAATGTCAGGAACATCATGTGCAGAGTGATAGAGCAGGTCGTGAAGAGGAATGAGGCCTCTTATCCATTCCTCCATTTCCTGACCATGTACTTCCGAGACAACGAGATTGAGGGGAGGGATTTTGACACATTTATGCAGCCTCAGACAAATTTCTCTTGGTATCATTTGAAGGGGCCAGACAACACCCCAAGAAAAGAGGTCAAGCCTCCACCTCTGCAGCCCCTAGTACTTCCACAATTACAGAGCCTTCCACTGCTGCAGAAGGCTCTATTCCTTCTGAGGGGTCCATTACTGCTGCTGTCCCTGATCCTCCATCAGACCCTGCTGCACCCATACCAGTCTCAGTGCTATCATCATCCACCTATCCTCAGACAACCCTAAAGGTGTCCCAGACTCTAGTTGGTATCACCAACTAGATGCAGGTAGCTTCATCTAGACTTTCTGATCTTTCATCTACAGTTGCAGCTCAGTCAGCTCCAACGACCATTGCATTGCGTCCTACTCCTGAGGAAACATTGAAGAGCATGGTGGACAACCAGAAGAAAATTTTTGAGACAATGGAGAAGCAACAAACGGGGATAGATTATTTGGGCAAGTATGTAAAGAAAATGAAAAAGGCCCAGAATGCTTCAAATAAGGTGCAGAAGAAGATGCATGAAACTCAGGAAGCTTTGGTGAAGGAGATGGCCAAGGTTGCTGCTGCGAGGGACATCCCCCTTGATCTTTTGCTAGGAGAGTCTGGGCCCACTGACTCGTCTGTGGATGAGGCAAATCTTCCACCGTCTCCAGTTCGTAGAGGTGCCATTCCCCAGATGGAGGACATGGAGATTCAGCTAGAGGAGCCCGATGGCCAGACTTCCATACAAGCACAGGATCCTCCTATCACAACTGGCACAACACCTTCTTCATCTGCCCCTGTTGACCCTTCTCCTATGCAGCCTGAGGCACCTTAGGGAGTTCCTTCTTACTATTTCTCACCCCTATCCCCTGTTCTATATTTTGGTTTGATAGCATTGAGGGAAATGCTAGTTTTTATTGGAGGGGGTGGCCTCTACTTGTTGGTTGATTAATTCAGACAGTTTGATTGATTTTTGGGTTGTAATAATTGTTAATACTCTTTTTCTTATTTACATTTCCGTACTTTTCATTTTGGTATGTATATATTCAGATTCCGTACCCTATCATATGTATATATTCATCCCCTATTGTAAATATTTATTTTGTTTTTTGTATTTTCTACTTTATAACTTCTTTAGCTTTTTACATTTGTGGTCTAACTTCTTATTTTGTTTAATAGCTTCTTTTTAATTTTTAACTTCTTCTTTTCCTTTTTTTGCACTGTCAATAAGACCCCGGTTTTCTTAAGTCCAAGGTTCTTTCCAGGGGAGGAATTGTGCGAACCAGGTGTCTCTTCCCTACGACAGACGGTGTGACGACCTTCTTAAGGGATTGCTTTAGTTTTTCGCTTCTTTTTGTTTTTGTTCTTGTTTTCTTTTAATTCAGTAGTAGTGAATAAATGTGATTCAAATAGATCTTCACTTGGCACCAACAGATCTACCCTTGACCTTATGGTTAAAGAAAAATTACAAATGAGGTTAGCTCTAGTTGTGACCTTTAGAGTCTTGAGTTGATTGAAACTATCGTCAGGTGGTGTTCATGTCCATATTTGAGTTTAAATTTGAATCAATATTGTTATGGGCCCTCGACTCGATACTCTTTAGCAATCCTGTGAATTGTGAGGTGAGGTTTGACATCACATAACCCGAGTGCCGTGCCTAAAAGTCTAGAACTTGCCCCGACTATTTGTCTAGGCGAAATCTTAAGTGAGCTCGACTTGTGAGATGGTCATAGGCTTTCCTTGATTCCCTATTGAAATTAAAAGACCTCTTTAGCCTACCTTGATAAGATACCTAGTCAACCTCTTTGAGCCTGAGCCTTCTTGTTCAAAAGCCATGTTTTTAGCCTTCACCCGTTCTCTAAATACCCTCTCTTGGAACCCATTCTTTCCTTAAGCACTCTTGATGAAGAATAGGCAAAAATCATAAGTTTGGGGGAGAGACGAGGAAATTCATAGTGATGAAAGGCTTGGTTATACAAAAAAAGGGGCAAAGAAGAGGTTGAAAAGCATAATGAACCAAAAAAAAGAGAAAATAAAAAAGGTGAAAGAAAAAGAAAAAGTTGAAAAAGAGGTTGAAATGATGAAAAAGAAAGAAAAAGGTAAGAAAATGAGCCCAAAGTAAAAGAAAGAGTGACTATGAGTCTCTCTATATTCCCCAAGGAAAATTTTTGACCCAAAGAGTTAAGAGTGTCATGTGCCAAAATGTGAACAATTGGAGTGCTTAAGGGAAGATGTTCTACCAAAGTTCATTGTGACTAAATTCGATCCAAAAAGCCTCCATTACAACCCGTCAAATCCCTATAGGATCTCAAGCTGAGTGAGCTTACATTAGTGGTGATTCACACGAGAGGAAAGCCTATGGTACGAAAGGCCAGACTTGAGACATTCTTTTTATAGTGAAGAGAGCACTCCATGATAAACCTAATTTTGAGAGACATTGTTTATGGTGAGGTGAGCCTAAGGAGAGTAAAGGAGGAAGAGTCTGGGATCCACAACGATTGAGGTAAAAGAGAGAAGCTCTATGACAACCTTAGTCAAATCTTGAAGCTTTGGTGTCACATTAGATCTAGTGGGCTAGAAAATCATTGCATAAGTTTGTCAATAATTCATTTGTGTTGAGGATAGTCGTTAGTCCCAATTGAAGCTTGATGAATCACATCTCAATGGCTGAAATACTTTATCTTTTCTTGTTACGGAGGTAGGAGTTATTTTGTTTGCTTGAGGACAAGCAAAGCCTTAAGTTTGTGGGAGTTGATAATTAGTGATTTGTACTACTATTTACTCCCTTTTTCTTAGGTTTTTGAGGCAACAATTGGCCTAATTAACCCCACATTTTGATGCAAGTGGTTTGAAATGCAGGAATTGAGTTGATTTGTAGATATTGATCCAAAAGACCTAAAAAAGAAGCAGAACTTGCAAAAATCCCAGAACCCAGTTGGAACGCTGCAACGCCCACTTTTCCGCTGCAGTGTTTGTCTCATCGCTGCAGCGGATTTCTCTTTGCTGCCACACTGCAAACTTCAGAGAGCTGTGTTTCAAGGCTATCCAAAGCGCGGTCTGTGCTACTTTTCTGCTACAATGGTTCACTAACCGTTGCAGCGCCCAGATATCCGTTGGACACGGTCGTCAAGATCCAGAGAGTTGGCAAAGAGAGAATTCAAGATTCCGCGGTCAGCGGTATTTTTCCGCTGCAGTGATCAACACTACTGCAGTGCTTCATAAATCCGCTGGGCGCAAAGTTGAAGAATCAGAGAACTGCAAAGTGCAAAACTGCTGTAGCGGTCATTAATCCGCTGCAACGGAAGTCTCTTCGCCCCAACGCTCAGAAATACGCTGGGAGCAGATTCTCTATAGGGGCCTTTTTGTCTAATATTTTCAGCCATGTATAAATAGATCTTTTCTTCATTTTTAGGGTATCAACCATTTAAGGAACACGTGAACAGTACTTTTAGCAATTTTTGTGTCATTTTAGCTTAGCTTTAACATTAGTTCTTCAATTATTATCTTGTAATTTACAGTTATGAGCTTAAATTTATCTTCTACTTGTGTTTCTTCTTCAACCATGAGTAGCTAGACCCATTAGCTTGGGTTGTGGCCCAACCCTAGTGTGGGTAATTAATGGGTTTTCAATTTTAGAGTGATTTTGTGATGGGTGATTGGTATTTATCTTGATTTGTGCATAAATCTCAGAGTTAGTGGTTGCAAACACTAATTCAAGCCTTAATGACTAGGGTTACTCTTGAGAATCATGACCCAAGTCTAGGTAACTAGGCTAACAAAATATTGAGGAAAATTCAAGAGATTTATAGCCCCAATAAAAGGGCTATGCTAGAGATAGCTAAACTCGATTTGAGCCACGTCATGCGGTCAATTGAAACACCCAATTGTGCTTGAGAAAGCCAATTTGGGAAGAGTTACCCATATTATCGAGAGGTAGTGGGTGAGTACCTTAGCATGTGGTTATGCCATTAATCCCCATTTCACAATGTCATTCTAGATTTTAGACCCGTTAAGTACTCACCTAGGAGGAAGTCACAACCCTAGTCCCTTTATCAATTGAGAAAACATTAAAAAAGATATTAGTTAGCTAGTTCGTAATTACAATTAGATTAAACCTTAGTATAATAGCCAAACCATTTGATGAGAAGTGCAATTAAAAGCATGACACACCACTAGATCATTTAGGAAATCAACTCTCACAATCATAACACCCGGTGGAAATCTATCCCGACTCTTCGGGTAAAAATTGCATTGACCCCCGTACTTGCTACTCTTTAGTGGTATAGGCGGGAGCCGACCGCGGGGCGGTGACTTGGTGGTTCCTTAGGTCGTATTGATGTCCCGAATATTTTTACGCGATCTGGATCCAGGGACCTGTGCCCACACGGAAGAGAGGGCTATAACACACGAAAATATGGGAATTAGGCGGACTTCTAGTTTTATAGACGTAAAATACCAAAAGCAAGGAACGGTCATGGCGGAGCACTAACCACTGTTCCTTAGGTTGTATTTGATATCTCGGAAATTTTTTAGGCGATCTATGTCTAGGAGCCAGGGCCCACAACAGAAGGCATGGGTTATATCACACGAAAATATGGGAATCGAGTGGAATTCAAGTTTTAAAGCCGTAAATTGCCAAAAGACGAGGAAATCTCATGGAAGGGCAATCACAATGGTTCCTTAGGTAGTATTTGATGTTCAGGAAATTTTTTAGGTGACTCGAGTTGGGCCCGGGCCCACGACGGAAGGCATAGGCTATAGCACATGAAAATATAGGAATCAGACGGAATTCAAGTTTTATGGTAGTAAAACGCTAAAAGGTTAGGAACAATCATGGAGGGGCAATGACTATGGTTCTTTAGGTCGTATTTGCTGTCCTAGAAAGATTTTAGGCGATGCAGGTTAGGGGGCCCAGGCCCACAGCGGAAGGCGTGGGCTATAGCACATGAAGATATGGGAATCGGGCGGAATTCTATTTTTATGACCGTAAAATGCCAAAATACGAGTAACGGTCATGAAACGACGGTGACTATGGTTACTTAGGTCGTATATGTTAGAGGTTGCTTAGTAAGAGCTAAGTACAGATCTGCTACCAGATCCTTGGGTAGCCATCCGTCTAATGAGCTAACTTCTTGACATTTGGGGTCTCGAAAAAAATCTAGGCGATCCAGGTCAGGGGGCCCGAGCCCACGACGCAAGGCATGGGCTATATCACACGAAAATATGGGAATTGGGCGAAATTCCAGTTTTATGGCTGTAAAATGCCAAAAGACGAGGAACGTTCATGGAGGAGCGGTAACTAAGGTTTCCTAGGTCGTTTTTGATGTCCTAGAAAAGTTTAAGGTGATCTAGGTTCGCGGGCCCAGGCACACAACGGAAGGCGCAAAAATATGGGAATGAGGCGGAATTCCAGCTTTATGGACGTAAAACACCAAAAGACGAGGAACGGTCATTGAGGGGCGGTGACTATGGTTCCTTAGGTCGTATTTGATTTCCCAAAAGTTTTTTAGGCGATCCAGAGGCCTGGGCCCACAACGGTGGGCTATAACACACGAAACTATGGGAATCTGATGGGATTCCAGTTTTATGGTTGTAAAGCCCTAAAAGATGAGGAACGATCATGGAGTGGCAGTGACTATGGTTTCTTAGGTGATTTATCATATCCCAGAAAATTTTTAGGCGATCCAGGTTCGAGGGTCAGAGCCCGCGGCGGAAGGTGTGGCCTATAGCACACGAAAATTTAAAAATCAAACGGAATTCCAGTTTTATGGCCGTAAAATGCCAAAAGGCGTGGAACGGTCATGGTGGGGCGGTGACTATGGTTCCTTAGGTCGTATAATGCTTTTAGGCGATCTAGGTCAAGGTCCAGGGCCCACAGTGGAGGCGTGGGCTATAGCACAAGAAAATACATGAATTAGGCATAATCTAGTATTATGACCGTAAATTGCCAAACGACGAGGAACGATCCCAGACGGGTGGTACTATGGTTCCTTAGGTCATATTTGACGGCCCGAAAAAATTTAAGGCGATCCGGGTCTGGGGGCCCAGGCCCAAGGTGGAAGGTGTGGGTTGTAACACACGAAAATATGGGAATCAGGCGGAATTCCAATTTTATAGTCATAAAATGCCAAATGGTGAGATACGGTCATGGAGGGGCGGTGAATATGGTTCCTTAAGTCTTATTTGATGTCCCAAAATTTTTTTAGGCGATCTAGGACCAGGGCTCGGGCCCACGACGGAAGGCGTGGGCTATAGCAGACGAAAATACGGGAATCAACCGAAATTCTACTTTTATGATTGTAAAATCTAAAAAGACGAGGAACGGTCCTAGTCAGGAACTACATTGATTTCTAAGGTCATATTTGATGTCTCAACAAACATTTAGCTGATCTAGGTTCAGGGGTCCGGGCCCATGGCGGAAGATGTTAGTTATAGCTTAAGAAAATATGGGAATCAGGCGGAATTCCAATTTTATGGTCGTGAAATGCCATAAGACGAGGAACGATCATGGTGGGATAGTGACTATGGTTCCTAAAGTTGTATTTGATGTCCCAGAAATTTTATAGGGAATATGGGTTCGGGGGGCCGGGCCCACGGCGGATGACGAGGGCTATAGCACACGAAAATATGGGAATTAGGAGGAATTCCAGTTTTATGGCCGTAAAATGCGACATGACAAGGAACAGTCATCTCGGGGCAGTGTCTATGGTTCCTTAGGTCGTATTTGACAACTTGAAATTTTTTTAGGCGATCCAGGTCTGGGGGCCTGGGCCCACTGTGGAAGACTAGGGCTATAACACACGAAACTATGGGAATCAGAGGGACTTCCAATTTTATGGTTGTAAAACTCTAAAAGGCGAGGAACGATCATGGGGAGGATGTGGCTATGTTTCTTTAGGAAGTTTTTGATGTGCCGGAAAATTTTTAGGCGATCCGGGTCCAAGCCCACAGCGGAAGGCGTGGGCTATAACACATGAAAGTTTAAAAATTAGACGGCATTCCATTTTTATGGCCGTAAAATGCCAAAAGGCGAGGAACGGTCATGGCGGGGTGGTGACTATGGGTCCTTAGGTCGTATTTGGTGTCCTGGAAAAATGGAGGCAATTAGGGTCCATGGGCACGAGCCCATGATGCTATGGGAATCTGGCGGAATTCCAGTTTTATGGCCGTAATAAGCCAAAAGAAGAAGACGGTCATGGCGGGGCGGTGAATACGGTTCATTTAGGTTGTATTTGATGTCCCAAATTTTTTTAGGTGACCCGGGTCTAGGGCATGGGCCCACGGCGGAATGTGTGGGCTATAGCACCCGAAAATATGAGAATCCGGCGGAATTCTAGTTTTATGACCGTAAAATGCCAAAAGAAGAGGAACGATCATGGCGGGGCGGTGTCTATGGTTCCTTAGGTCATATTTGATGTCCCAAAATTTTTTTAGGCGATCTAGGTCCAAGACACTAGCCCACGACCGAGGCTTGGTCTATAGCACACGAAAATACGGGAAATAGGCATAATTCTAGTATTATGATCATAAAATGCCAAAAGACAAGGAACTTACCTGTCCGAGTAGTACTATGGTTCCTTAGGTCGTATTTGATGCCTCCAAATTTTTTAAGGTGATCCAGGTCTAGAGTCCGAGCCCATGGCGGAAGGCATGGGTTGTAACACACGAAAATATGGGAACAAGGCAGAATTCTAGTTTTAAGGTCGTAAAACGCCAAAAGTCGAGGAATAGTCATGGCGAGGCGGTGCCTATGGTTATTTAAGTTGTATTTGGTGTCCTGAAAAAATTTTACACGATCCGAGTCCGGGGACCCGAGCCTACGACAAAAGGCGTGGGCCATAACACACGAAAATATGAGAATCTGCCAGAATTCTAGTTTTATGGCCAAAAAATGCCAAAAGACGAGGAACGATCATGGCGGGGTGGTGGATATGGATCCTTAGGTCGTATTTGATGGTTTTTTTGGATATCAAGATTCAGGGCTTGGGCCCACGGCGGAGGCGTGGGCTATAGCACAGCAAAATACATGAATTAGGCGTAATTATAGTATTATGGCCGTAAAAAGCCAAAAGACAAGGAACGATCCTGTCTGGGCGGTACTATGGGTCCTTAGAACGTATTTAATTTCCTGAAAAAATTCAAGGCGATATGGGTCTGGGGTTCTGGGCCCACGGCGGAAGGCGTGGGCTGTAACTCACGAAAATATGGGAATCAGGAAAAATTCTAGTTTTATAGTCGTAAAACCCCAAAAGTCGAGGAATGGTCATGGTAGGGCGGAGACAATGGTTACTTAGGTCATATTTGATCTCACAAAAAATCTTAGGCGATACAGGTTTGTGGGCCCGGGCCCACGGCAGAAGGCGTGGGCAATAACACACGAAAATATGGGAATCCGGCAGAAGTCCAGTTTTCTGGTCGTAAAATGCCAAAAGGTGAGCTACGGTCATGGAGCGGTGGTGAATATGGTTCCTTAGGTCGTATTTGATATCCTGGAGCATTTTTTGGGGATCTAGGTCTGGGGCCCGGGCCCGCGGCGGAAGGCGTGGGCTATAGTACAGGAAAATACGGGAATCAGACGAAATTCTAGTTTTATGACCTTAAAATGCAAAAAGACGAGGAACGGTCCTCGTCGGGCGGTACTATGGTTTCTAAGGTCATATTTGATGTCCTGAAAATTTTTTAGGCGATCCGATTTTGGGGGCTCGGGCCCATGGCGGAAGGTGTTAGCTATAGCTTACGAAAATATGAGAATGAGGCGGAATTCCAGTTTTATGGCCGTAAAACACCACAAGACGAGGAACGGTCATGGTAGGGCAGTGACTATGGTTTCTATGGTCGTATTTGATGTCCCGGAAATTTTTTAGGCAATCTGGGTCTGGGGGCTTGGGTCCACGGTGGAAGACAAGGGATATATCACACGAAAATATGGGAATTCGGAGGAATTCCAGTTTAATGTTTGTAAAATGCGAAATGACAAGGAACGGTCATAGCGAGGCAGTGTCTATGGTTCCTTATGTCGTATTTGATGTCTCAGAAAAATTTAAGGCGATGCAGGTCTGGGGGCCCAGGCCCATGACGGAAGGCATGAGCTATAGCACATGAAAATATGGGAATCAGGCGGAATTCAAGTTTTAAGGTTGTAAAATGCCAAAAGACGAGGAACTATCATGGCAGGGAACTCACTATGGTTCCTTAGGAAGTATCTGATGTCGAGGAAATTTTTTAGCTATTCAGGTCGGGCTAGGGCCCACGACAGAAGGCGTAGGCTATATGACACGAAAATATAGAAATCGGGTAGAATTCCAGTTTTATGGTTGTAAAACACCAAAAGGCAAGGAACGATCATGGAGGGGTAGTGACTATGGTTCCTTAGGTTGTATTTGATGTCCTGGAATAGTTTAAGGCGATCCTGGTAAAGGGGCTCAGGCCCACGGCGGAAGGTGTGGGCTATAACACCCGAAGATTTGGGAATCGGGCAAAAGTCTAGTTTTATGACTGTAAAATGCCAAAAGGCGAGGAGAAATCATGGCGTGGAAGTGGCTACGGTTCCTTAGGTCGTATTTGATGTCCTAGAAATTTTTTAGATGATTTGGGTCCGGGGGCCCTATTCCACGGCGGAAGGCGTGGGCTATAGCACACGAAAATATAAGAATCGAGCGGAATTCTAGTTTTATGGCCGTAAAAATGCCAAAAGACGAGGAACGGTTATGGTGGTGCAGTAACGATGGTTCTTTAGGTTGTGTTTGATGTCTCAAAATTTTTTTAGGCGATCTAAGTCTATGGCCCGGGCCCATGGCAGAAGGCATGGGCTATAGCACACGAAAATACGGGAATCAGGCGGAATTCTAGTTTTATGACTGTAAAAATGCAATAGGACGAGGAACGGTCTTGGCGGAAGGCGTGGGTCTTAGGTCGTATCTGATGTCCCGAAAAAGTTTTAGGTGATTCGGTTCTAGGGGTATAGGCCCAAGGCGGAAGGCGTGGGTCATAGCACAAGAAAACATGGGAATTGGGCGAAATTCTAGTTTTATGGTCGTAAAACACAAAAAGTCAAGGACTGATCATGGAGGGCGGAGACAATGGTTCTATAAGTCGTCTTTTTTGTCCCGAAAAAATCTTAGACGATCCAGGTTTGGGGGTCCGGGGCCACGGCGGAAGGCGTGGGCTATAGCACACGAAAATATAGGAATCGTGTAGAATTCCAGTTTTATGGCCGTAAAACACCATAAGATGAGGAATGCTCATGGCAGGGTAGTGACTATGGTTCCTCAAGTCGTATTTGATGTATCGAAAAAGTTTAGGCGATCCGGGTCTGGGTACCCGGGCCAACGGCGGAAGGCGAGGGATATAGCACACAAAAATATGGGAATTAGGCATACTTCCACTTTTATGGCCGTAAAATGCCAAAAGACGAGGATCGGTCATGGAAGGGCAGTGACTATGATTCCTCAGGTCGTTTTTGATGTCCTAGAAAATTTTTAGGAGATCCGTGTCCGAGGGTCTGTGCCCACGGCGGAAGGCATGGGCCATAGCCTAAGAAAATATAGGAATCAAGCGGAATTCTACTAAAGTCAAGGAATGGTCATGACATAGCTATCACTAAGTTTCCTTAGGTCGTATTTGATGTCTCGAAAAAATTTAGGCGATCCGGGTCCGGGGGCCCGACCCCACGGTGGAAGGCGAGGGCTATAGCACACGAAAATATGGGAATTAGGCAAAATTCCAGTTTTATGGCCGTAAAATGCCAAAAGACGAGGAACAGTCATGGAGTGGCAGTGACTATGATTCCTTAGGTCGTTTTTGATGTCCTAGAAATTTTTTAGGCGATCCGTGCCCGACGGTTCGAGCCCACAGCGGAAGGCATGGGCCATAGCCTAAGAAAATATGGGAATCAGGCGGGCCCGGGCATAGCACACGAAAATAAAGGAATCGTCCAGAATTCTAGTTTTATGGTCGTAAAACGCCAAAAGGCGAAAAACAATCAAGGAGGGGCGGTGACTATGGTTCCTTAGGTCGTATTTGATTTCCCAAAATTTTTTAGGCGATCCAGATCAAGTGGCCCAGGCCCACGGCAAAAGGCGTGGGCTACAACACACGAAGATATGGGAATCAGGAGGGATTTTAGTTTTATGATCGTAAAATGCCAAAAGACGAGGTACGGTCATGGAATGACAGTGACTATGATTTCTTAGGTCATATTTGATGTCTGGGTAATTTTTTAGGCGATCCAACTTTAGGGGCCCTCGGCCACGGCCCAAGGCGTGGGCCTTAGCACACGAAAATATAGGAATCAAGCTGAATTCCATTTTTATGGCTGTAAAACGCCAAATGATGAGGAACGGTTGTGGAGGGGCAGTGAATAAGAATCCATAGGTTGTATTTGATGTCCTCGAAAACTTTGAGGTGATCCGAGTCCGGGGGCCCTATCGGCGGAAGGCGTGGGCTAGAGCACATGAAAATATAATAATTAGGAGGAATTCCAATTTTATGGCCGTAAATGCCAAAATACGAGGAACGGTCATGGAGGGGGAGTAAATATGGTTCCTTAGGTCGTGTTTGATGTCCCGAAAAAATTTAAAGCGATCCAGGTCTGCGGGATCGGGCCCACGACGGAAGACGCAAAAATATGGGAATGGAGCAAAATTCCAGTTTTATGGCCGTAAAATGCCAAAAGACGAGGAACGGTCATGGAGGGATGGTGACTATGGTTCCTTAGGTATTTGATGTCCTGGAAAAATTATAAGTGATCCGGGTTTGGGGGACTGTGTCCACAACAGAAGGCGTGGGCTAAAGCACACAGAACTATTGGAAGCAACTAGAATTCTAGTTTTCTAGCCGTAAAACGCTAGAAGAAGAGGAACGATCTTGGAGGGGCAGTGAATACGGTTCCTTAGGTCGTTTTTGATGTCTTGGAAAATTTTTAGGCGATCTGGGTCCCAGGGTTCGAGCCCACGGTAGAAGGCGTGGGCTATAGCAAATGAAAATTTAAAAATAAGACGGAATTCCATTTTTATGGCCGTAAAATGCCAAAAGGCGAGGAACGGTCATGGTGGGGCGGTGAATATGGTTCCTTTGGTTGTATTTGGTGTACCTGAAAATTTTTAGGCGATTTGGACCTGTAGGTATGGGCCTACGGTGGAAGGCGTGGGTTATACCACACGCAAATATGAGAATCAGACGAAATTCCAAAATATGGCCGTATAACGCCAAAAGAAGAGGAACGTTCATGGAGGGGTGGTGACTACAGTTCATTAGGTCGTATTTGATGTCTTAGAAAATTTTTAGGCGATCCGAGACCAGGGACATGGGCTTACGGCAGAAGGCGTATAACACACAAAAATATGGGAATTAGGCAAAATTCAAGTTTTATGGTCGTAAAACGCAAAAAGAGAAGGAACGATCATGGCGAGGTAGTGACTATGGTTCTTTAGGTCGTATTTGGTGTCTCAGAAAATTTTTACACGATTCCACAATGGGAGGCATGGGCTATAACACACGAAAATTTGGGAATCAGGAGAAATTCAAGTTTTATGGCTGTAGTACTCCAAAAAATGTAATTTTGTCATGGCGGGGCAGTGAGTATGGTTCCTTAGGTCGTACTTGATGTCCCATAAAATTTTTAGGCGTTACAGGTCTGGGGGCCACGGGCCCACGGCGGAAGGCGTGGGCTATAACATATAAAAATGTAATTTGGTCATGGAGGGACGCTGATTATGGTTCCTTAGCTCATATTTAATGTGCCAAATAAATTTTAGGCGATCCGGGTCATGGTGGAAGGCATGGGCTATATAGCACACTAAAATTTGGGAATGAGGTGGAATTTTAGTTTTATGGCCATAATACTCCAAAAAAATGTAATTTGGTCATGTAGGGGCGATAACTATGGTTACTTAGCTCGTACTTGAAGTCCTAAAAATTTTATGTGATCCGGGTCCGGAGGCCTGGGCCCACGGCGGAAGGCATGGGCTATAGCCCGCAAAAATATGGGAAACTAGCGGAATATCAGTTTTATGGCCGTAAAATGCCATAAGTGTAATTTGGTCATAGAGGGGCGGTGACTATGGTTCCTTTGGTCGTATTTGATGTCCCAAAAATATTTTAGGCGATCCAGGTCGGGGGGCCCGGGCCTACGGCACAAGGCGTGGGTTATAGCACACGAAAATATAGGAATCATGCGGAATTCCAGTTTTATGTCCGTTAAACGCCAAAAATATAATTTGGTCATAGAGGGGCGATGACTATGGTTTATTAGGTCATATATGATGTCCCAAAAAGTTTTTAGGCGATCCGGGCTAAGGGGCACGACGCAAGCAGTGGGCTATAGCCATCGAAAATATGGGAATCGGGTAGAATATCAGTTATATGTCCGTAAAAATGAAAAAAATGTAATTTGGTCATGACGGAGCAGTGACAATGGTTCCTTAGGTCGTGCTTGATGTCCCATAAGAGATTTATCCGTTACAGGTCCGGGGGCCCGGGCCTACGACGGAAGGCGTGGGCTATAGCACACGAAAATATAATTTGGTCACGGAAGGTGTGGGCTATACAAAATATTGATACACTCAAATTACACCTTAATAAATAGTGTAAAGTGGTCGATGTCAAATATACTAACCGAAATAGGTTGGGGTCGAATCCCACAGGGAATAGGTGTGAAAAGATTACTTGAGTAGTGTGAAACTTAACTTAAATCGTAATTCTATTCCGTTAGCTAAAAAGAGTGTTGTAATTGATTAAAATGAAGACAAGTATAATTTTGTAAGGTTGTAATTAATTCGATTAACGAAAACAAGGTTGTGTCTCCTTCAATGACATGTAGTGCTATCAGTGTTAATATGATATATTTCTAATGGAAGGTCCTTTGATATTCAAATGATTTCTAAATGACTACCCAATATTTTTCAATAGTTGGGTAGTATTTCCTCTTTATGATTTTTCCAAATATAAAAGATTTACAATTAAGAACAATCAATTTATGCCAAATAGAACCCACTTATTCTTAAGCGATTCTATTAAACAAGGTTTAAAGCCTTGAGTTTTTGATATTCACTTCTACCAAACCCTAACCCACTTTTCCAAGTAAAGAAAGAGTAAAATGACATTTGTTAATGTTTGCAACCACCAACAATAAATGAAGAATGCGAAATGAATAAATATCAACCAACCATTATATATATATTCAATGGTAAACACCCATTAACATTACACCCATTTAGGGTCCACAACTTTAGTATTTAAACTAGCCACTCATACTAAAATACAAAAATAGAACAATATTCAAAGTGATAATGCTTATAAAAGTGCAATAATCTTTCTTCTAAATCTTCAAAAAGAATGAATATTCAATGCCTTGGGTTGTAGTCTCTTTTTCAGACCAGATGACCCATAAAATCCCAAATAAATCTATTTATAGTGGGCTAAAAGCCGGAGCCCAAATTGGACAAAATTTCCCCTGCAGACAGCTTATGCGACCGCATATCCGTCACAGATCATGTATGCGGTCCGCATAATCTCCCTTCCGTCGCAGACTTGTAGGTCACCAATTCCAGGCTTCCATCGCATATCAGTTATGCGGTTTGCTTATCTATTATGCGACCGCGTTGTCCCATCGCAATCGTGTTGAGAAGTTTCTTCTACTGAAATTATGTCGTCATTATACAGCTCGCAAAAGTGTCATACAACCGCATAATGTACCGCATATTCTTCTCTTGGTTGGGCCAAATAGTCTACTCCAGTTTGTGATTTCCCGTTGGTTTATGCAGTCCACATGTGAATTATGCGGTCGCATATCTGCGGAATTTCCATCCTTTTGTGACTTTTTAACTTCTTTTTCATGTTTTTGGGTCTTCAAGCTCATGTACTACAAAACAATCAAGCTTCGTCAGAATTAACGAACACATGCATTAAAAGCAAGCTAAAATCTAAGTAATTGGTATTAAATGTGCTGAAATTCTACAGCACATCAACACCCCCAGCTTAAACTTTGGCTTGCCGTCAAGCAACTAGAACAAATTATCCTATCCTAAACTCTTACCGAAGTCATGAAATAGTACTGACCATATATGGTTTTGACCGTCAGTTAACAAGCATGTAACTTCGTTTATTTACCCTTCCTGGAAGACCATTATCACTTAACAAAGTAGCTAATCAACTTGTGAACTTTGAGCCTCGACCAAACTGACAAAATGTTACTCTCAGCTAAGTGCACTTGCATTCTACTTCAAGAACCTAACTTATGTTAAACCTTGCAGTTCATGCGCGCTCACAACAAAGAAAATCCCCAACTCACACATATTTACGGGGGATGCAATCAAACACTCTTTCACTCGGAACAACAACTACATGGTACAAGTATAAGTCCATAGGCTTGCCTTTATTTTAACTTGTTTCTATCTCAGAAATGATTGGTTGTAGATCACTTAGGACTTTTCATAGGTTGTAATGTAGGCTTCAGAACGGGTTGGGTGAATATCTGGGAACGTAGTGGCTATACCCTCCTTGAACTCTACATAAACTTTGCTTCTTTACTACATAACATTTATTTACCTCGAGTTACCGACATTGAACTACCTCAAAGTGTTTCTTCAATTTCTACAAGACTCCATTTTTCTTTTCTTTCTCTCTCTTTTTCTTATAAAGGTATTTCTTTTCGGAGCTTGAGTTTCTCTTTACATATACAACTTTGAGGAAACGATTTTTTGAGTTACACACAGTGCTAACCTTTCTAACTTCCACTTTGTACCTTCACCCCCATCTTAGGATTTTAGCCTCATTCTTTCTCGTTCAAGGAGGGTTAGGTTCAAAAGAAGAGATTATTTCAAAATGGGATAAAAATTTGTAGTGTGGTAACCAAAGAAAAGGCTAAAGTCTCAACGGGGGTAACAAGGGTAGTTTATGTACCGGGAAGGTCCATTTTTGGTCAAAATTAGCTAGTAGTCACAAAGATAGCCTAAGATCATCTCAAAATTTAATCATTAGCTTTAGATTTGCACAAAGAAACCAACCGGGCAAGTTCTAGACATCACAAGTTAAGCAAGCGCATTATTTACACAAATCCTCAATCACTCATGACGCATGAACTGTTTGACTCAACATAGTTTCAGCCCTCAAGTGAATTAAAGGAAACTTAAAGCTTTCATCATATGATATGTGAGATTCTGAGTAAACATCAAGTCACGGAGCGAGCGTCAAGTTCACAAAAATGACTAACCGTAAAAAAACTATTTTCTTATATATCAACAAAGGAAGGGTGCAATTAATTCACAAAACTTTCTTTACATGCTTGAAACTATACAATCACACCAAAAAAAAATCAAAATGTTCCACTCTATTTCCATGGTTCTACTATTACACCTTTGGAAAAGAACTCGGCGAAGAAAAACCAATGGGAATTCATTACTAACTACTAGTCTATACTAAAAAGAGTTATGCAAGGGGCAATTTCATACAACTACTTACACAAAATATCTACCCACCCTAACTTAAGAGCATGCATTGACCCCAATGCATAAAAAAATAAAAATAGAGTTTAGGGGCTTTCTGGGGCGCATTATGCGCTCGGAGGGTCGGAAGCATGCTGGGTAGCTGGGGGGTCATCTACTGGTACTGAAGCTGTAGCTGGTGAGACTTCAGACTGAGTGGTGACCTCCACGGCTGGAGAAAGATGCTCCAGCTGCTGTGATAATTGAGCAGGAAGCTCCACCTGCCCTGAAGATGGATCTGGGGCCTGGGAGCTACTAGACTCGCCTGGTGATGGCTGAGTAGTCGATGGAAGTGCCTTGGAAACCATATCTGCTAGCGAATGTGCAATTGTTGTCTGCACATCTGCTTCTTCTTCCGCATGTGCCACCGTAGGAACAACAACTTTCTTACCTTCATCCTGATGACCCTCAGTGTCCTCTACCAGTGCATTCTCATCTATCTTCTCATCTTCTGAATCCCCTTCCTCGGACTCCTCAGTATCTCCGGAGTCCTCCTCTGAAGGAATGTCAATGTGTGCAGGAGGGGCTTGAGCCTTTGAGGTATCAACACCTTGTGCCTCGGGAGCTGCCATCAAGTTTGTGAAATCAAAGTCCATCCCTGGAATGGACATGCCAGCTCCCTACTCTCCCTCATTTGGGAGGAATGATATCAAGTCAAACTCCAGATTCTACATTTTCTGTAGCTCAACTTTCAATGCATCAACATCCTTATGGAGTTGAGGCATACCTCAAACCTCACACCGTTCGACCTTCTCAAGACGCACTTCAAAGTGCTTTAGGAGATCCTCATAAGTTTTATGCTGCCGTTGAAGACCACTCACTGAGGATGGACAGGGAGCAATTCTTGCCGAATGAGGTTTGGGATTTCCCTTATCAGCCGATCCACCTTAGTATTGGCGTGCTGAGCTAGTATACCCATTTTGGAAAGAGTTGGTAGTGTGTCCTAGGGCTATGCAATGGTGTGCTGTGGAGTAGCTGTGGATGTAGCTGGGGCCTAAGGAGTGGCAGGCAGTTGGGCCTATGAAACTGCTGAATATGCAGGAGGAGGGACTTGAGTCACTATTTAAGTCGTAGTTTCCTTTGTTACTACGTCACTGATGTGCATAATGTCAATGTCCTTGAGAGCTTTCTCCGGTATGTCATGCTTTGGCATAGCAGGCACATTCACAGCTTTGCAGAGAGCTATGCTCAAGCAAGGGAATGGAAGTGATGTGTGTTTCTGGTTCTCTGTGATTCCCAATTCCCGGAAGATGATCTCTCCCACATCAATATTAATGCCTGTCATGATGCACACAATGAGGAGTGCCTTCTCAATGTTGATGTCAGTTTCATTCCTAGACGGCATTAGGCGGGATGTAACAAAGCTATGCCAATAGTGACCCTCCCGTGTGAGATCCTCCTTGTAGATCTTGTGTTTAGGGTCAATCCAGGTGGGTGTCCCCTTTACTATGACAGAAGAAATCCAGGCATGTTCGTTGTTCTTGTTAGCTACCTTAACCTCATATTCAGCTGCGCCGGGACTCCAATCCTTGAAGTATATATCATTTATGGTTCCTTTGTCACATAGCACCTGGACCCCTCGAACAAGAACTGATTTTACAAATACCCTGTTTCTTTTCTGCTCAGCATTTATTGATGCCCCATACGAAGCATAGAATTCCAAGCATCTCATTGTATTCATCAGGGACCTCAGTGAAGAATTCCCATTTCCTCTTCTTGATGTCCTAGATTATATGAGGGTCGTTCTCTTTCAGCCCATTTAAACTCAACTATTTTTCCTCGAGGATCTTTTTCTTGGAGAGCCCTTCTTTATATAGACCCATGGAACATGTGACTCCAAATCGGAGATTAAGATCCCCCCTTTTCTTCCTTCATGCCTCAGCCTGTAAGTACACTGATGGCATGATATCCATTTGTGCCCCCTCCTCGTCAGACTGGGAGGAGTGCTCAACAGTGGTGCGGGTGGTTTCCGGTAGTGGACATTTAGCTTGTTGTGTCTGTTGGCTCAAAGTGGCTCTTTTCTGTCCATGAGTGGATGGGGATCATGTTGCAATAGCTTTTCTTGGTGCCATTTCAGCAATGAAACAGTATGTGAGTGGTGGGAATAACATGAAAGGGATACACAAGAAATTTAATAGAAGATAACAAGATATGCGATGGGTTATGCGGTCACAGAACGCAAACCCGTCGCATATTTTTTCACCCCATTTAATAAATATATTATGCGATCGCAAACCCCATCGCACAACAGGTTTTACGACCGCATAATGGTCCCCAAAGAACCCAATCACCTGCCCGTATTTGCGGTGGATTTGGGGTACGCAAAACACGTTTGCGACCCCATAAGCTGCCGCATAACTTCCATTCACAGGGCCACCTATGGTTTGAGTTTGGGATGATTCTGCGGTCCACAAACCACTTATGTGGGCCGCAAAAGTTGTCTTCTTCAGAGAGCAAGCCTCCCCTGAACAATTTCTAACATCCTAATGCACGATTTACCCACTAATCACCCTCATAGCCTCCTAACACACACACACATTTGGGAACTAAATACGAGCTAAGGAGCTAAAAATAATAGACATTAAGTAATCAATCCACAAGAAAGAAGGGGAAGAGTCACATACCAGACATCAAAGCAAGACTGAGATGGAATTTGAATTATGAGCCTTAGTGTCTATCCTTGATATGCGATTTATTTTTTTTGTGCGTGATTACAATGTTTTTGGCTTTTCTTTTGTTACTTGTGTTTTATTGTTTTTGATTTTGTGAGAGTAATTAAGTGTTCGTGTGCAAGTGAGATTGACGGTGTGCAAATGGTTAGGGGCTTTTACCTGGATTTTTCGCTCCGAATAACACGTTATGCGATCGCATAAGTGTTATGCGGTGATTTTAGAGCTGGTTCATTTACCTCCATTATGCGATGCACTATGCGGTCACATAATTGATATGCGGACCGCATAAGTTGAACCCTCACCGCATATTTGTTGACCCAATTTCCTCAATTTTTGATTGTGTTTGCGACTACTATGCGGCTCGCAAAGTCATTATGCGACCGCATAGCTGTCTCAACCCCCCCCGATTCACTTTTTCTACACTTTCCTCAGTCCTTGCACCCAGTTTCATGGTAGTTGGGACAACTTTCTCTCTAACACACACGTCAACTTGCTTAATCTAATCTACATAAATGAAAAAAAAACAAAAAAAAAAGTGTTACTACACATGGGTTGCGCTTGATTTAACGTCGCGACATGACGAAGTTGGTCCCTTTTTGGCTACTCAGTGGTGGGGGATGGACCATCCTTGAGAGAAAATTGCTCAACCAAGTGCTTGTCTCTTGTTATGCCCAGGTAACGCTTAAACCGTTGGCCATTCACTTTGAAAGTTCGAAGTCCGTCCTCCGACTCTAATTCAATAACTCCGAAAGGGGACACATTCACAACTTTGAACGAGCCAGACCATTTGGATTTGAGTTTTCCCGGAAATAACTTGAGTCTCAAGTTGAAGAACAAGACCAAGTCACCATATTGTAACTCCCGCTTCAAGATCTTCTAGTCATAAACAAACTTCATTCTTTCTTTGTACATGGCTGTACTCTCATAGGCATGGAAACAAAATTCTTCCATCTCGTTGAGTTGTGTCATTCTCAGATTAGCAGCCTCGGCCCAGTCAAGGTTCAAATATTTCAAAGCCCACATGGCTTAGTGTTCAATCTCCACGGGCAAATGACACGCCTTAACAAAAAATAACCGGTACTGTGAAGTGCCAATATGAGTCTTGAATGTTGTGCGATATGCCCACAATGCATCATCTAGCTTTCTTGACCAGTCGGTCCTGTTTGCATTGACAATTTTGGCTAGAATGTTCTTAATCTCTTTGTTGGAAACTTCTACTTGACCACTCGATTGAGGATGATAAGGTGTGGCCACCTTGTGTTTGACGCCATACTTTTCGAGTAGACCGGTGAAAGCCTTGTTGCAAAAATGGGATCCACCATCGCTAAGGATGTCCCTAGGAGTACCAAACCGTGTGAATATGTTTTTCTTTAAAAATATAGTCACACTCCTCGCCTCATTGTTGGTCAAGGCGATTGCCTCGACCCACTTGGATACATAGTCTACTGCCACTAGGATATATTTCATGCCATACGAACTCACAAAGGGACCCATGAGATCGATCCCCCACACATCAAAGATTTCAACCTCCATTACAAAATTCATAGACATCTCATGCCTTTTACAAATTGATCCTTGCCTATGACATTGATCACAAACTTAGACCATTTGATTCGCGTCATGATAGATCGATGGCCAATAGTAGCCACATTCAAGCACCTTTGCCATCGTCTGCTTTCCTCCATGATGACCCCCATCCGGTGAGTCATGGAATTCCTTGAGAATTGGCATTACCTCATTTTCTGGAACACACCGCCGAATGATGTTGTAAGTGAAAATACGAAACAAGAAGGGCTCCTCCCAATAGTATTGACTACACTCCCGCAAGAACTTTTTCTTTTGATATGTTTCCAATACATCGGGAATGAAGTCTCTAACCAAGTAGTTAGAATTATCGGCATACCAAGGAACGAATGTGTCAGACAATGCTAATATGTGCTCATCTGGAAAAGCATCATTGACTTCAAAGTTATCCTTTGGCGTTCCTTCCTCTTCAAGCCTAGACAGGTGATCCGCAACTTGATTTTTTGTTCCTTTTCGATCCTTGACCTCAAAGTCGAATTCTTGCAACGAAATAACCCACCGAATCAATATTGGCTTGGCATCCTTATTTTCCATAAGATAGCGAAGAGCAACATGATCAGTGTAGACTATCACCTTGGATCCCAACAAATAAGCCCGAAATTTCTCAAAGGCATAAACAATGGAAAAAAGTTCTTGCTTAGTCACAATATGATTCATTTGAACCCCATTGAGTGTCTTGCTTGCGTAGTATATAGGATGAAGGACTTTTTTACGTCGTTGACCATGCACTGCCCCAATAGCTACACCACTAGCGTCACACATGAGTTCAAATGGAAGGGACTAATCCGGGGTGACAATAATAGGTGCCGTGGTGATCTTCTCTTTCAATTCCTCAAATTCCTCGAGACACTTCTCATCAAATACAAACTTGGAATCTTTTTCAAGTAGCTTGCACATGGGATTAGCAATTTTGGAGAAGTCCTTGATAAAATGCCTATAGAAGTCTGCGTGCCCCAAAGAACTTCGGACACCTTTCACTGAAGTTGGTGGAGGAAGATTGGAAATGATTTCAATCTTGTCTCAGTCAACCTTTATGCCTTGTTTAGAAATTTTGTGGCCCAAGACAATGCCCTCATCCACCATGAAGTGGCATTTCTCCCAGTTTAGCACCAGGTTTGTCTCCTCATACCTTTTCAGCACTTGTCTAAGGTTTTCAAGACAATGCTCAAAGGAATCACCCACTACCGAGAAGTCATTCATAAACACTTCTATGAAATCTTCCACCATATCCGAGAAAATAGACATCATGCACTGTTGGAAGGTAGCCGGAGCGTTGCATAACCCAAATGGCATCCGGCTAAATGCAAAGGTCCCATATGGGCATGTGAAAGTTGTCTTCTCTTGATCTTCCAATGCAATGTTAATTTGGTTATAGCCGGAGTATCCATTCAAGAAGCAATAGAATGACCTTCCAGCCAGCCGATCAAGCATTTGATCAATAAAAGGCATAGGGAAATGGTCTTTGCAAGTGGCATTGTTAAGCTTCCGGTGGTCCATGAAACTCTTCATCCAGTCATAGTCCTTGTTGGGATGAGCTCGTTTTTCTCATTATGGATCACCGTCATGAGTCCCTTGTTCGGCACATATTGCACCGGGCTAACCCAAGAACTATTTGCGATGGGGTAGACTACCCCGACATCCAACCACTTGGTAATCTATTTCTTTACCGCCTCTTACTTGGATGGGTTCAATCTCCTTTGGTGCTCCACACTAGACTTGCTTCCTTGCTCCAATTGTATTTCTTACTCACAAATTCCGGCGGGAATTCCTCTCATGTATGCTATTGTACACTCAATAGCTTTCTGGTGTTCCCTCAGGACATTCAATAAGTGACCTACTTGCACATCATTCAACAAAGAAGAACGATTATAGGAAAAGCATCATTGGATCCAAGAAATTTATACCTCAAATGTGGTGGAAGTGGGTTGAGTTCAAGTTGTGGCGGATCAATAATTGACAACTTTGC
>ML412020.1:0-32675 GCA_005239525.1 Nicotiana knightiana | reverse complement strand
GGGGGGGAGGGGGGAGGGGGAGGGGAGTGTGACCTTTTCATCATTAACTTGAAACTTGATTTCATTTCATTCGGAATCCATAAGTGCTCTTCCAGTAGCAAGGAATGGCCTCCCCAATATGATAGGAATTTAATTATCAATGGCATATTCAAGTATCACAAAGTCGGCCGGAAGGAGGAACTTTCCCACTTTCACTAGGACATCATCAACAATTCCCACTAGTCTCTTGATTGAACGATCGGCCATTTGCAATCTCATGCTTATAGGTCTTGGCAAGCTTAACACTGTTACTTGTAAATAGCAAGAGGGCATCATGTTAATGCAATCCCCATGGGATGGTGAATGCTCCCGGGTCTTCTTTATTTTTGACGGTTGTTGTTGCAATAATGGAACTAACCCGGTGAGTCACACTCACCACTTTATTCTTGGTGGATCTTTTCTTAGCTATCAAGTCCTTTAAGTATTTAGCAAATTCTGTCATTTATTGGAAGGCTTCCAAGAATGGAATGTTCATCGACAATTAAAACTTCTCAAACTTGCTATCATCCACCCTTCTAACAAGTCCTTGAGGAAATGAAGGATTAGGTCGAGGAATTGGTGCTAGAGAATTTGGGACCTCTTTCACCTATTCCTTGAACTCATCATGGCTTGCTTTTTGGACTTTCACCTCTTGGGGGAGCTTTTCAACTTCAACAACAATCGGCACTTAAACTTGTGCCTCAACCTCTTGCTCAATGTCATCAACTTCAACCACTTGTTCATTTTCTCCTTGAAATACCTTCCCGCTCTGTGTGGTGATAGCCATGCAATGAGAAATTGGACCACTCCCAATACCTTTAGGGTTGACAATTGTGTCACTTGAGAGTGTAACTTTTAGCTTTGGATTTTTTTCTCTTGACAAATCTCACATTTGCATTTCAAGCTTTTGTATAGAAGCGGTGTGTGACCCCACAAGTTCGGAGGTCTATCTGGGTACCCATCCCACTATGCAATGCTCTCCAGAAGTACGAGGTGAACTGAGGGCCTCGATCTGATATAATGGACACCGGCACACCGTGCAACAAGACTATCTCCCGAATGTAGATCTGGGCCAACCTCTCAGAAGTATATCTAGTAGCCACTGGAATGAAATGCGCCGATTTGGTCAATCTATCCACAATAACCCAAACCGCATCAACCTTCTGCAATGTCCGAGGCAACCCAACCACGAAGTCCATGGTGATGCGCCCCCACTTCCACTCAGGAATGGGCATCTGCTGAAGTACGCCTCCTGTCCTCTAGTGCTCATACTTAACCTGCTGGCAATTAAGACACCTAGTCACATACCCCACAATGTCCCTCTTCATCCGCCTCCACCATAAATGCTGCTCCAAATCACGATACATCTTCGTAGCACCAGGATGAACAGAATACCAAGAACTGTGTGCCTCCTCTAGAATCCTCTCCCTTAGGTCATGAACATTAGGAACACATAAGCGGCCCTGAAGTCTCAGAACACCATCCTCTCCAATGGTAACCTCCTTGGAACTACCCTAAACCACTGTCTCCCGTAGCTCTGCCAAACGCGGATCATCATACTGCCGAGCCATAATCTCCCCCAATAACGAAGACTGAGCAACCACATGTGCAAGAACTCGACAAGGCTCTGAAAGGTCTAATCTCACTAGGTGATTAGCCAAGGACTGAATGTTCAAGGCTAGAGGTATCTTCTCTGTTGCAATGTAAGCCAAGCTACCCATACTCTCTGCCTTCCTGCTCAAAGCATCTGCTACCATATTTGCCTTGCCTGGATGATAAAGAATGGTGATATCATAATCCTTCAACAACTCAAGCCATCTGCGCTGCCTCAAATTAAGATCCCTCTGCTTGAAAAAGTGCAGCAAGCGGCGGTGGTCTGTATAAACCTCACAGGACACTCCATACAAGTAGTGCCTCCAAATACTAAGAGCATGAACAATCGCTTCCAACTCCAAGTCGTGCACAGGGTAATTCTTCTCATGAACCTTCAGCTAGCGAAGCATAAGAGATAACTCTCCCTTCATGCATCAACACACGCCCCAAGCCAACACGTGAAACGTCCGCAATACACTGTATACATCCCAGAACCGGAAGGCAATACCAAAACTGGTGCTGAAGTCAATGCCGCCTTGAGCTTCCGAAAGCTCGTATCACACTCGTCAGACCATCGGAATGGGGAATTCTTCTGAGTCAATCTAGTCAATGGAGCTGCAAAAGGAGGAAAAACCCTCCACAAATCGGCGATAATAGCCAGCTAGGCCCAAAAAGCTCTTGATCTCTATAGCTAAAGTAGGACGCGGCCAACTCTGAACTACCTCAATCTTTTGAGGATCAACCTTGATACCCTCTCCGGATACCACATACCCCAAAAAGCCATAGAATCCAACCAGAACTCACACTTGGAGAACTTAGCATATGGCTTCTGTTCCGGCAGAGTTTGGAGCACAACTCTCAAATGCTGCTCGTGCTCACCCAGGCTACATGAGTAAATCAAGATGTCATCAATAAGGACAATGCCAAAGGAATCAATATACGGCCTGAACACCCTATTCATCAAGTCCATGAATACTGCTGGGGCATTAGTCAAGTCAAATGACATCACCAGGAACTCATAATGGCCATATCTCATGCGAAAAGCAGTCTTCGGAACATCTGAAGCCCGAATCTTCAACTGATGATATCCCGATCTCAAATCAATATTAGAAAACACACGAGCACCCTACAACTGGTCAAACAAATCATCGATGCACGATAAAGGATACTTGTTCTTAATGGTAACCTTGTTCAACTAGCGGTAATCAATAAACATCCGCATAGACCCATCCTTCTTCTTCACAAATAGACCTGGAGTACCCCACGGTGATACACTCGGTCTGATAAACCCCTTAGCCAACAACTCATCAAGCTGCTCCTTCAACTCCTTCAGCTCCTTCTGAGCCATACGATACGGGGAATGGCAATAGACTGAGTGCCTGGAGCTACATCAATGCACAAATAAATATCACGATCTGGAGGCATGCCCGGAAGGTCTGAAGGGAATACATCAGCAAACTCTCAAACAACTGGCACTGAATCAATCGCCGGAGACTCGGCGGTGGTGTCCCGCACATAAGCAAGATAGGCCAGACAACCCTTCTCGACCATATGTCGAGCCTTTTGAAATGAAATAACATGGCTGGCCGCGCTAACTAAGGAACCTCTCCACTCCAGCCTAGGCGGCTCAGGCATGGCTAAACTGTCTTGGCATGGCAATCTAGCACGACATGATAATGAGATAGCCAATCCATGCCAAGAATAACCTCAAAATCGACCATGTCGAGTAATAAAAGGTCCGCTCCGGTCTCGAACCCACATAGGGTGATCACACAAGACCGATAGAACTGGTCTACCACCACAGAATCGCCCATAGGAGTGGACACATATATAGGAGAACTCAAGGACTCACGAGGAACATCCAGAAAATGAGCAAATAATGCTGAAACATATGAATAGGTGGATCCTGGATCAAATAATACTGAAGCCACTCTACCACATACTGAGATGATACTTGTGATCACGACGTCTGAGGCCACTGCATCTGATCTGGCCGGAATGGAATAGAATCTAGCTGGAGCACCGGAAGACTGAGCTCCACCAGAGTGAACAGGAGCTAGCTGACCTCTCCCTGACTGGCCTCCACCTCTAGGACGACCCCTGCCGACCTGTCCTCCACCTCTAGGTGGCCGGACTGCTGGTGTTGGACCCATCGGCTGATAACCCTGCTGTACAGCCTTGCCCGAAACCTGCGACAATGTCTTGTCATATGACCTGGCTCCCCACACTCATAACAACCTCCAGGTGCCATAGCCTGCTGCCCCGAAAAATAACCCTAAATGGTCGTAGAGCGATGTGAATCCTCTGGCATAGCACTGAAGTAGGGGCTGGAGGATCTCGGATGACTGGAATAACCACTGGGTGAACTCTGGATGGCTGGAGGACGGTAGGAGCGCTCTGGAATGGCGCTGAAATGAGGCCTCGCTGGAACATCTCGGGGAGGTGGTGGAGGTGTTGAATATGAAGGCATGCTGGGCTGACTACTGCTAAACTGACCTCCGCCCCTAACTGGGGCACCTCTGAAATCCCCCGAGAATCTTGCCCTCTTGTCCTGCTACCCCTGCTCCTCAACCGATATCCCTCGATCCTGCGGGAAATCTCTACCACGAGCTGATAAGGAGTACCCATCTCCACCTCTCGAGCCATGGTGGCCCTAATACCTAGATGTAACCCAGCCACAAATCTCCGCACTCTCTCGACATCGGTAGGTAGTATCATGAGTGCATGGTGAGACAACTCCGAAAATATGGCCTCATAATCTATCACGGACATCTGGCCCTGTTTTAGCTGCTCAAACTGATACCGCAGCCCTTCCCTCTTAGAGGGTGGGATATATCTGTCCAGAAACATCTATGTAAACTGCTCCCAAGTGACAAGAGGAGAATCTGTTGGCCTCCTGCGAATGTAGGACTGCCACCACCTATGAGCTCTGCCCTCTAACTGAAAGGTCGTGAAATCCAATCCCTGGGACTCCAATATTCTCATATTGTGCAGTCTGTCCCGGCACCTGTCCACAAAATCCTAGGCATCCTCGCCTCGCTCACTCCCGAAGACTAGAGGGTGCAATCGAGTCCATCTGTCCAATAACTTCTGCGGATCGGCAACAGGTCTGGGCTCAGATGCTGCTGCTATAGACTGGACCCCACCCACGGGCAGTGTACCCGGGGTATGATGTAATGCTGCTATCTGACTTTTATCCTAGGCAGTAGGGGTCTAAACTCCCTTCCCTCCTGAGAAGTGGCAGGATCTGCTGGAAATAAACCAGCCTGGGCCATAGTGTCCATAAATCTCATCATACGGCCCATTACCTCCGGGAAGCCTGGCGCCGTCATGAAGTCCACTGGAGCAGGATCTACTGGAGGCACCTCGTCCTGCTCCTCTATGATAGGATCCTCTGGTATTGGTGCAACTAGAATAGCTCTGGGACACCCTCGCCCCCTACCTCAGGCCGGTGCCCTCCCCTGGCCTCTGCCACGGCCTCTGACGATGGGGGTAGCGGCATCTCCCGGGTTTGGAACATCTGATGCACGCGTCCTCACCAGCTGTGAGAGAATAGAAAGATGAGTTTTAGTAAACCATCGACTGCACGATAGAATATGAATAAAGAGAGATTTCTTAACACCCTATATCCTCCTGAAGATAAATACGGACGTCTCCGTATCGTTCCGCAGGACTCTACTAGGTTTGCCCGTGACTTGTGAGACCTACGTGAACCTAGAGCTCTGATACCATGTTGTCACGACCCAAATTCTAACTCAGGTCGTGATGGCGCCCAACTGCGGGGTTAGGCAAGCCAACATTCAATTACTAAGGGTTCCTTCTTAATTGATTAAACATATAAAAAACCATGTTTTTAAAGCTTAAAACTTTAACCGAAAAGATAACTAGCCATTGCTAACCAAGAGCGACCATCAGTAGGCATAGGCCAATATATATGTACAGATCCATGATCCAAAACAACTATTACATGTGTGCCAGGAACTAGTGTCACAAGTCATACATGCATAATAACAGGATATACAAAAGATATTATATATACAGTCCCACTGTCTGAAAGAAATAGACGGGAAATAGGCAAAAGAAACTCCATGGTGCTGCCGAGGATCATCAGGAGAAGCAGCTCACCATGAAGTCAGGTCCAACTATAACCAGAATCTTGCTCCGATCGGATAACCAGACGCATCAGCCTCAGAACCTGTACAATTAAGTACAGAAGCGTAGCATGAGTACATAAATAAATATGTACCCAGTGAGTATCCCGTCTAATCTTGAAGAAGTAGTGACGAGAGGTCGACTTGACACTCACTAAGGTCCAACAGTATAAAATAATAGTATATGATGAAAGCGGTAGGCATGTAAGGAAAATATACAGCGAATATATAAGGCACAGAATCCAAGTAAGTGCTGGAAGTAAATACACAATTACTACTTCATTTCCCCCCAAATATCTGTCAAATCAATATCCGTGAAATTAGTAACAAATCTAGCATGCACATACGGGGTAAGGACAACAGGTATGAGCCATAACATAACCATATATGTGCACTGTCGAGGGCCGAACGGCCCGAACCATAAGTGCAACTTTACGATAATCATATCTACGCATTGTCGAGGGTCGAACGGCCCGAACCATAAGTACGTCTTTCAATCCGTCATGGCGTACGGCCCGCTCCCATGAGAGTGGGGGAATGTCACACTCCGCTCGCGGAATATAAATTGCGAAGCGGTCACATGCACACACAATAATCCTCAACGTTTACTTTCCATACAAAATTTCCTTCCAATTATCCAAATTCCATAAATCTCAGGGAAAACGATACTACATATAACATAGGTTCATAACATATAATTCATTACAAGAAAGAATACAAGGGATGATGTGAGTCTAACTACCCGGACATAACAATAACAACCGCTACGTACGGACTCTCGTCACTTTGTGCGTACTTAGCCCCCGCAAACAATAACGCATAGCATTTAGATATGGGGACAGTTCCCTCTTACAAGGTTAGAAAGGAGACTCACCTCGTGTCGAATCTACTTCCCCAACCAAGAACGCACCTGAAACTCCAAACTCTACACCCGAGGACTCGAAACTAGCCAAATGTTATAAAATTACATCAATTTATGCTCAAAGTATGGAAATTCTCCTATTTATTTAGTAAATGCATCATTCTTGAAGAAATCCAAAAATTCACCCCCAGTCCCGCACGCTCGAATTCCGAAAATTCACGAAGGAAACACTCACCTATAACCTAAGGATCGTTAATACATGATTTTTACTTGATTTCATATCTAATTGACGTGTAATTCCCAAATTTCTCGTAGGCCCTAAGTTACTACCCAAATTCTTGATTTTCACTTGTTTAGGAGATTAACTTAACTAAGAATTCATGAATTAAACTAACTTTGAGGTGGAATATACTTACCTCTCGGTGGTTGTCGTGGAGTCCTTTTCCCAAGCTATCAAAGTGTTTTAATGGAGGAAAGAATGAAGAAATTATGAAGAATCCCGTGTCTTAAAGAAGCACACTGCCTAACAGTGGTTCCGAACCTGTGGCTCAAGGACCGCACCTGCAAACCAAGGCTCGCACCTACGGAAATGGACGATGAGGCTTGGGCCCGTACCTGCGGAGAGGAGATCGTAACTACGGCTCCGCTCCTTAGGAACTTTTTCCGCACCTGCGAGAAATGGCCTGCTCGCTAGGGGTTGCACCTGCGAGGCTGGTACCACAGGAGCGGTCCCGCACCTGCGACTTGGCAACCGCACCTATGCTCACACCAGAACAGGTGCACCAGCAGCTATTTCAGTTGGTTTTTGGCCTCGTTAGGTGTCTGAGAGGCACCTGTGCCCACCTGTGTCCCCGTCCAAATATACCAACAAGTCCTAAATCATAATACGGACTCGCTCGAGCCTTCGAAACACTCAAAACAACGCTAAAACTCAAAATCACATCCCAAAACCCCCAGAATCATAACTTAAGAACTTCAAGTTCTTGTATTCGATAACAATGCGCCGAACCGACCTATACTACTCGGAATGATACCAAATTTTTTAGGCAAGTCATAAATGACGTAACGGAACTATTCTCGGTCTTGAAATTCCATTCGGACCTCGATAACATAAAAACACGTTCCAAACCAAATTTCAAACTTAAGGAAATTCGTATTTCTATATTGGGCGCCGAAACGTTCCTGGGTCATCCAAAACCCGTTTCGAACATACGACCAACTTCGAAATCATCATACGAAGTCGCTGGAACCATCGAAACTCGATTCCGAGTTCGTTTACTCAAATTATTGAACGAAGTCAAATTTGGCCAAAAGGGCCAACCTTAAGGAACTAAGGGTTCCTATATTGCTCTAAATACTTCCGAATCCCGAACCACCCATCCCCGCAAGTCATATATCATAAGAAGCCTCTATGAGAAGTTTCATTTAGGGGAACGGGGTCCGATAACGCAAAACGACCGGTCGGATCGTTACAATGACAGACTATTTAGTATATATTTTAACATTATGCATATTTGAGAAAGAACAATCATAAAATTTCTACTGATAATTCCAATTAGAACAACCATCGATAAGCTCCCTTTCCAATTTTGCTCTCCACCTTTTTTTTTGGTGTAAGAACGAAAGTAAGATAGAAAATAGAAAAAGGGAACCACAAAATGGAATTTAACAAGGAAACACAATTATTTACCTTCATATCGCTGGCATTTGCATGCAATTAAGAGTTATTACATTGTGTGGTTGTGGCACTTCTGTGAAATTCAAGTTACATCCAAGAAAGAATAATCATGAACAACGTTGTGCAAAAAATGGTTTTGCATTTTAGAGTTAAACAATGGCCAAAAATTATTTAAGTGGACTATGCTAATCCATACAGAGAAGAAACAAAGTTAGATGCTAACCTTAACCATAAGGCAAATTTCATTATAGGAATTCTAGAGAAAGGTTACTTGCGGTGAGAGGAAAACTTATCAAAATAGTTAAATTTCATTATTTTTAGGCTATGACTTGTATAAGGTCATTTATGATTACCGGGTGTTATAAATTTGGCCCGAATGGCTATAAATGAATTTTGTCTCAATAATCAATTAATCCTGTAAATACGTTCACATATTCCCAAGAAGATATCCACCTCGTGTGCCACCAAATATACATGGTGTCATTGTAATCACGTAACAAAATTAGCTAGACATGTTGTCCAAAAAGTTACAGGGCTTTACGGAGAATAACATGAATGGTAAAAATGTCCAAACGACTTTTATAATTTCCAGATGTCTTATTAAGTGAGTTATGTGGACTATTTGTTTTATTTATGTGACCAAGAGAATAAGAGAAGAAAAAGAAAAAGAAAAAGAAAAAGCATGTAACCAAGATTGAAAGTCTTAAATGATAATGTTGAAAGCTCTGTAACTTTGTTGTCTTCCTCGACCTCTTCTTCTTCATCCTCTTTCTTTTCTGCTTCTACCTTTAATGTTGATGATTCTTCTTCTACCTTCTATTTTTCTTCTGCTTCTCCTTCTGTCACTGCTGCTGCTGCTACAACCAAGATTGAAAGTCTTAAATGATGACACAAAAAGCTCTGTAACTTTGTCATCTTCATCCTCCTCATCCTCGTTCTTTTCTGCTTCTACTTTTGATGCAGCTGCTTCTTCTTCTCCCTTCTCTTTTTCTTCTCCTTCTATTTCTTCCTCTTTCTCTTCCTCTTCCTTTTCTTTTGGTTCCCTTTTTTTAACAACAATAACAATGTGTTCGGATTAATGTACCATACATAAGATATAAACATATTCTGCAGTTATAACAACAACAACATAATGAATTAAACTCTTAAATTAAGTTAGTTTATCAAGAAAAAAAAATTAAGGGTGAAAAGAAAGACATACGGAGAGTAATGTGGAAAAATAGAGACCTTGAGGTTGTCACATCCTGTAGTTGCTTCTACTTCTTCCTTAATCTCCAAAGCTGAAGCCCTAAGATTATCAACACCATAGGTCACCTTGATTGATGTAAGCATTCCAATTTCAAAGGAATCTTCTCAAGCATATGAACAGATATTAGAACTAAACTTTCAAGCATGGGAAATGATGATGATTTTGAGACATGTCATTCCCTAAGACCAACGTCTCACATTTTTACGATTCTGAGTACCGGGAACGCTATATCTGTCACGTCCCACTCATCTTGCTCGAATCCACAATCGTCAAATTTAAGTATTTGAAGGTTGGGTAACCCAGAGAATGTGGAAGTTGCACTTGTTGGTAAATAAATTTGGCGGAGGATTAGCTTTTTGAGACTTGAAGGTAAATAATACTTGATGATAATACATATCGAACGAAGCATGAGGGATTGAAGCTGTGTAAGAACATCCAATTTCAGAACAAAAGAGTTATCAAGAACATCAAATTTCAGAACGACAGAGTTATCTTCACCAGTACGATCATCAACTATTAGGAGGACATCCAATTTCAGAACAAAAGAGTTATCAAGAACATCAAATTTCAGAACGACAGAGTTATCTTCACCAGTACGATCATCAACTATTAGGAGGACATCCAATTTCAGAACGAAAGAGTTATCAAGAACATCCAATTTCAGAACGACAGAGTTATCTTCACCAGTACGATCATCAACTATTAGGAGGATAAGCTTTTGAAGATTGGGAAACCTCTCAATTAACTCTATATCCTTACGAAATAAACACATGCCTTTCAATTCCCTTAAATTCTCCAACTTAGACGGACCTTCTTCAGAAACTGCAAATATCTCACGAGGTAAGAATGCTCCTATGTCTACATGCTTTAATTTTGTCATCTTCCAAAAATGAGATGTCACATCTACTATTCTCTCAGTATCCACCACTAAAGTTTCTAGGTGGCACATGTGTGATACCCATTTGAAAAAAACTCTTCGATACCCATTCCCAGGTATCTCAGGTAAACCATTGATTGCAGTATATCGACTATATTATTCATATAATCCCCTAGAATGCAGTTCTTGAAATCCAACACTCTAAGAAGTCTTAAGTCTCCAACTGACGAGAAATCATACGAACGAGATATATACTCTTCAGAAACCCTACCGTAAAAATTAGATGCAGTATTCCAATAATTTTTATAAGCAAGAAAATCCCTCGCGTTATTAGTAACAAAGAACGATTTAAGATCTTGTCCAAAAGATGTTCCTTTATTGGAGACGCTTGTGAGGAATCTATCTACTAGGTTGTTGAATCTCTGCAAACCACGACGAAGCTCATCATCGAGGTGAATGCACACTCGATGTTCCTCATCATATGAAGGTTGATATTGGTTATGGTACCTATAACTTGCATGAACTTTTGTTCTTTAGCTTTGTTTAAGACAAAGTCACGCACTAGATCATGAATTTGCAAGTACTTCACCTTGCCATCAAAGGTCGTCTTTGAAACCATTAGTAGGCTACTAGAAATCATCTCGGCCAAGTAATCTTCAGCTACCTCCTCCAATCCTCTCTCATCATCACTACACTGAACGATGCCTTCAGCCATCCAGAGTAACATCAATTTAGATGCTCCAATTTTTTCATCTTCCTTGAATACTCTCATAGTTAGAAGGCAATGTCTCAAATGATCCGGTAAATAGCAGTAACTTAATTGAATTTCCAAGTTGCTCTCACTTTCAACAGCTCCAAGGTAAGACTTTAAATTGTTTGCAACTTCAGACCACTCTGAGACATTCCTTTCTTTCTTTGCCAGAATTCCACCAATCAAAACAACTGTAAGAGGAAGTCCTTTACAATATTCTGCAATTTGTAGCCCAACATCCTGAAATTCAGGAGGGCATGTTTCATTTTGAAATATTTTTTTCTCCAACAATTTTCAGCTCGCTTCCCTGGTTAGGAATCGAGGGGAATAAGGGTCGGTACAATGCTCGACTTCCACTGCCACATGTTCAAGTGGAGTTGTTAAAATGATTCTGCTTCCTTGTTTACCGATTGGAAAACATAATCTTAAGTCATCACATGCCTTTACTTCCCATACATCATCCAAGACAATAAGATATCTTTTTCCTATTAAACACTTGCGCAACATATCGGCCATGTCACTCTCCTTATTATCTTCATTGTACTTGACACCTGTCACTTGCTTATAGATATCCCTCAACAGCTCCCCCACACCGTATGATTGTGAAATGGTAACCCATGCTCGAACATCAAAGTGAGAAACAATAGAAGAATCTTTGAATATCTTTTTGGCCAAAGTGGTCTTTCCGAGACCATGCATGCCAAAAATAGAGACAATATCTCGTTCCCTAGTTCCTCTAGTCAGTAGCTTAATTATCTTCTCAGCATCATCCTCAAGCCCCACGAGTTCGTCTTCAGTTACTTGAGTACTTGGTGTAGCACTCTCATCAACGTTGACATCCTCCATCCTAATTAGCTTGATCTATTTTCGGGTTGAGATGCTTGATGTCAGAGAGCAGTATGCCTAACATGAGTCATAGCAATGACCAGTAAGTGTAGAAAAAAAATGGGTGCAACAATGGTAATGCTCCAGTAAGACTTTGTAGAAAACCATTAGGAACTCATAATTCTCTGACAGACTCTAAATTGCCTGTACTTACAAACAAAGAACTCATGGAGTCTTTTCTTCAAATATTCTTTGTTTCTCAAATTAGCAGTCCAGCTCGTGAAAACCTGATGCAATATCCCTCTAATGTCGAATTACACAAAACATTCCCATTTTCAGATTCAGATCTAATTCCTTTTACATAGATCTACAAATTTCCAGTTCAATTAAACATTTACAATTATTCTTTTATTTCATTTATTACAAATCCAGCTTATTAAAATTCAGAATTCCATGTTGTATGACTTATATTTAAAATCGCATATATTTCAAAATAAGTGAAATACATAATACATATACAATCAATAACAACACTGTATGAGTATAAACCAATGTTGTTTTAATTTAATTTTGAAACAAAAAATAGCAAAAAAGAACTCATTGAAGTTTAAAAGCTGCCATCATGTTTGGAAAAAGGGGTAACGTCAACCTCCAATCTCAGAACAAGGAAATATGATTTATATTCTTAAGCAAGAAACTAAAATAAATTAATGTTTATAAATTCAATATCTTAACGTTATTCAAATGTTTGACAAAACTAATCTATCAATGCTAACTAAAAACTGTACAACATGCAATGTGAAATAACAAGCCAATACTACAAAAACAAAAACTGGAACCATATATATATAACACAATTTCATTATCCAAAAAAAGTGAAGAAAAATAATTTTAACATATGTCAAATTCCAACATAATAAAAATAAAGTCCAATATTACAACTTAAGATTAGCAAACATAACAAGTTTATAACCTTATTCAACAATAAAATTTTACTTTATTGACATCACTATGGCGGATTCATCAGTAACATAGTAAGATGAAGAAGTGACGGAAGAAAAATTTAGTCCTGGTGCAAATGATAAGGTGGCTAAACTGATACAGGGTGAACACTGAAATGAACCTGCTGTTTGAGAATTATTGCCACAAGATATTGTTGATCATGGGGTGCAGCAGCTGCATTTGGTGATGAATTATACAGAGAAGGACAGGGCTTTTGGGATGTAGAACTCAGCAAGACAATATTTGTCACATGGAGCGGAGTGCTGGCCATTTAAGAAGCGCATGTTCAGAGGATGAAAGTAGCAGGAAAGAGTGCAGAGATAAATGTGTAAGAATATTAGGAGAGATAGGGCCAGAAATAAAGATATTCGGGACAAGGTGAGGTCTTCTGTAGGAGAAAATGCGGGAAGTGAGACTGAAATAGTAGGGACGTGTGAAGCGGAGATGTTTAGATGCCCCAGTAAGAAGGTGAGAGAGGTTGGACATATATAGTAGGTTTCAGGAGGGATAGAGGAAGGACTAAGAAATATTGGGTAGAGGTGATTAGACAGGACATGCCGCATCTTCAGTAACCTGAGGACATGATCATCGATAAGAAGTTGTAGAGGTAGAAGATTAACGTAAAAAGTAGTAGGTAATATAGCGTCTGACTCTTTCATACCGATAGCTTTAGTATTATTCTTGTTCTGGCTATCCTATTATTACATGGCATTTCTTCTGTTTTAGTTGGTTACTATCTTGTTATTGGCTTTGTTTCTTTTTCGTAACGTTTTCTTAATTTGTTATTCATTTATTTACTACTGTGATTGTACTTACTTGAGCTGGGAGTCTATCAAACATAGTTTTTCTACCTGCACAAACTAAGAGTTAGGTCTACGTATACGCTACTTTACTCAAACCCTACTTATAAGAATTCACTTGATATGTTGTTACATATTTAGCTTTATTTATCAATTTATGAAAATCGTGAACAAAGACAATGTGGGGAAAAAGACAAAAAATTAAATCTTAAAACAAACTGAAAAAGAAACTGAATAGGAAAATCAAAGTTAAAGAGCCAAAACACTACGGATCTATGAGAGATATAAATAAATGAGAACAATTTTTCAAGAGAAGAAAATGGTGTGAGATGAGGAAGGAAAATGGAGGATGTAAGGGGGGGAGAGAGTTTGAAAGAGTAGCCAAATAATGTTAAAAAGAAAGAAAGAAATTAAAATTCTTACATGTGTCATCTAAACAAGTATTGAAATAAAAAATTAAAAGTTGAACGCTCTTATAATTTTTTTTAAGAATTCACATGTCAAGTTGCAAATGTGTTTTAGATACATTTTAAAAAGATAAACGTGTACAATAATTTGTGTCCGCAAAGGAAGTATAATAGGAATTTGATCCATAGTTGAGATGGTAAGTTATGTATTTTGCCATGAAAGAAAAAAAGAATTTGAAACAAATACTTGATAGCGCGAGTTTCATGGTGTGCCAAAAAATCTAAATATCCTGTTTTAGGGGTGTACTTATTCAAGTTCAAAAAGTTTTAAGAAATAGAGTATGACCATGCAAATGCAGGGTATACCATGAAAATCTGACCAAATAATAAGGAAGAAATGAAAAGGAAAAAAAAAATTGACAGCTAAGTGAGTTTCTTTTGTCGCTCTTCAATTTCCTAGGGCTTAGCAGATGCAATAACAACAATAATTGCGCCTCCATCTCAAAGGTCTTAGCAGATGCCACCTTAAAAAAAAAAGTGGAAAAATAAGGAAATTGCTACCAAACAAAAGTAGTTTCTTTGCATATTTGACAATTCAGTTTCCAAATTTGAGCATTGAATACTAGAAGAATTCTTTATGGATCTGCGGCAGACTGGCAGCAAGGAGAAATTAGCAAGTTTTAAGATAAGGAAACAAATTTAGTACTTGAAGATTTACAGGGACAGTAAGAATTTATCTTATTCTTTCAATAATTCAGTTGTCTGCTACTCCATTTCAGCTTACATATGACGGTACATAATTGTACCCAAATTTTAATTAATGTAGAAGAAAGACTTTTTGCACATAAAAAGTAGTCTTAGAGCTTATGAACTAAGCATGTCATGACAGTTTTATGGTAATAAGCGCAAATCAATAATGGTAAAATGTTGAGAATTTAAATGTCCTATGAAATAGAACAACGAGACTACATCGTAACCAATTATTATATATAAGTAAGTAAATAAATATATATTCTTTCTAATAGATTGAACTTTTAGATAAAATAAATGCATAACTCGAAAGATGACAACCACACATCAAAAGACGTACCAAAGGCATAATTATAAATACGATGATCTCACAATTCAATGGCAACAATTGGCACTTGAAATGAAGAAAATACAAATCAGACAATTTTTGTGTGTGTTAATAGATAAATCAAAAGACTCTCACCTTCAATGCTTCTACGGCCCCGCACAGAGCTATGCCTTCTGTGTCTTTGATTGCTTAGCTTGCTTCCCCGTAAAGATAATGCTAAGTATTTTGCAATCGTTGAGATTGTAGAGGATGAAGCCTAGGGAAAGGAATATGACCTCTATTTACAGGGAAATAGTGATTTAGTCATTAAGTAAAATGTCAAAATCTTTTTAAAATATAAACATTCACCTTAAATAAAATTTTATTTATAACAACACTTAAATTATACCAATAATACAAGATATCTAATGTTCCAGCTGGATCCATTGACTTTATGTTCAAGTGGTGATTTGATTAATCATCCATCATTTTTTCCAAGATCTATTTTAATAATATGGCACCATTAATAAAGTTTTTAATAATGAAGTGTTAGCGAAATTATTGGTTCATTATTGAAAAAAAAAATGACAACCCTTAATTATGATAAAATGATATGCATATTAAAGGATAAATACTTATGTACTTTTATTTCTATGTGAGTAGTTGTAAGTTTCTTTCTCTCGGATGCTTCCTTCAAGTAGCAAGTACACATGGTATATACAGAAAAAAGGAAGACCTCTCTCTCTCTCTCTCTCTTCGGAATTCCGTGAGGGGGAGGGGGGTTTAATGTATTGGTCATTATGTGTGTTAGTAATCTGTATTGCTGTAAAATAAATAAAATAATAAAATTTCTGAAAATATAGAAACAGAAAGTTAGTAGAACTAGAAAGTCAAAATAAATTCTGAAAACAGTATAGGAATAAACCGAGTCCACTGAATACACAGTGTGTCCTTAAGAATATTATTCCCCTCAAGTACCCGAGGTTTTGGAATATATCCTCCCAGGATAGAGAGATTTAACTCACCAGCGTATCGGTACCAAAAACTCTGGTGATCGGCGAACCACTCGATGGTCGTAAAATACACTGGAATATTTGTGCAGAAGAAGAAGAAGAAGATCAGAAAATTTAGTAAGTAAAAATTCTGGGATTCAAGGCATATTTATAAACAATTTTGCACTGTTTCTAAAAAGGTTTTGCAACCTTTCAGAACAACCATAATTGTTGGAACAAGTGTGGATATTGCGGGAAAATTAAAAACAGATTTAAAATAATCAGGGAAAGAAAAACAGACCGGACCGGGTCGCGGGTCATGGGTTATTCCGAATTGAATTTTCGTTAAATAATTTAATTAATTAATTAAATAATTTGAAAGAAATTTTGTCCAAAAAGATTGATCAATCAATCGATCTTTGACCAAATCCAAATCCAAAAAATTCGAATCTGAAGCCGAGCGAGCGACGACGACGACGGCGCGAGGCTTGCCTTCTTCTCAACTCTTTAAGAGCTAGAAGAAGAGCTTCTCTATGTATACACATTGATTTTTTTCCTTCTTCCAATGGGGGAAAAAGTTCACTAATTCAAAATTTCACTTCTCTCCATTTCTTTTCCCACCATTTTCCATTCACTCTCTTTAAGCTACACCAAGCTTAAAATTAAGCTACACTAAGCTTAAAGACCAACAATGTGTAATGCTTAGGGATCGTTTGGTAGGATTTAGTATGGAAAATAATATGTGTTAGCTTTGGTATTAATAATCTCTTGTTTAGTAGTATTTTTGAGCGTAAGTATAACTAATATCTGTATTTGTTATACACCTTATTCAGTACTATTCTTACACATAGAAAACTATGACATTAGCAATACCATGGTTCTTAATACATGTGCATTGGTTAAAATGGATGTTACACGTGGAATTAATTAAGTGGTTGATATGGAAAGTCACGTGGATCAATGAAAGAACAATAGCTGGATGGATATGGATACTTAGAAAGAGATACGAAGCTAAATAAATATGAGCCAATCACCCACGAGATAACTAAAAATAGGTGCTCGAGTCTCTCTAAAGAATTGAAGAGACACCAGCGAGATGAACCGAGACAAAAAAAAGGGGTAGATTCATAGATCTTCAATTAATGAGTTTAACGTTACAGAATTTTCAAGAAACAGTTACGATTACTAATTAAAACGTTTCATTAATGATATTAATGCTCATTATGACTCCATCATTAAGAGGAGAAAGAAATGTTATTTGTATGGACACATTCTGATCACTATTGGAATATATTTACTTTTCTGTGCTTTCTATTAATTACTTTTCTATTTATTGTTCTTATTTCTTTTATTATTTCTGAGAGAATATTAGATTTCTTGATTATCAGTAGCCCGAGCACTTCTTAAAATAAGCTTTGACTATGAATCTAATTCTTTGGTTGAACAACATGAATAAGCCTGTATAAAGACAAAATTTCCATTTCAAAATCTTTAATTTACCAAACCAAACAATCGATAAAAAATAATTCCAGTATAAGTAATCCCAACACGAAACCAGAAATTAGGCATCACAACTGGGATAAAAATATTCGCAATTGCGACTACACCAGAAACCAGCAGTCTCCCCTACACGAAAAGGAGCATAACTATCTCATACAATGTCCATATTCAATGATTCTTTTTGCTATGACTCCATAATTACGATACTGATCTAATATTTCAATGAAAACTGAATTTGGAGCTCATTTTCTTAATGTAGAACCATTTGTGCTTGAAGAAACGCAGAAGCATAAAAAACAAGCGCAACACAACCTAAACCTATCTGAAACTCACCCTAGCCACTCGGGACCTCCTCCGAATAAACCAAAAAGTCCTGTAACACAAAACGGACCTACTCGAGGCCTCATATCACATCAAATAACGTCAAAATTATGAATTACACCTTAAGTCGAACATAATGAACTTATGAACTTTCAACTTCTACAACTCGCGCCGAATCATATCAAATCAACCTGGAATGACATCAAATTTTGTATGCAAGTCCCGAGTGACATAACGGAGCTAATCCAACTCTTGAAATTGCATTCCGTCCCGATATCACAAAAGTCAACTCTCGATCAAACCTCTCAACCTTCCAAAATTTCAATTTTTCAATTTTCGCCGAAATGCTTCAATTTACCCTACGGACCTCCAATTCCAAAATCAGACGCACGCCTAAGTCCAAAATCATCATACGAAGCCGTTGGAATCATCAAAATGCCATTTCGGAGTCGTCTACAGAAAATTCAAAACTCCAGTCAACTTTTACGGCTTAAGTTTCTAAATCAAGAATTCGTCTTCCAGATTGACGTTAAATCATCCAAAAACTAAACTAGACCATATATGCAAGTCATAACACATAATACAGAGTTGCTCGAGACCTTATGCTGTCGAACAGGATGCTAATTCTCAAAACGACTGGCCGGGACGTTACATACTCCCCATCTTAAACAAACGTTCGTCCTCGAACGTGCCAAGAATCGTCCAGAAGTCATCAAATCACTGAATGTATTCATCTTATATACACCCGCAGGTGATCCCACGTCACCCCAATCCACGTAGGCCCGACAACGCTATCTCAACAAAAGATTATCCCTTTCACCCACACTAATAACATTAGAACCACATTTCTCACCATTCGGTCATTCCCAAAAGACTCGGTTCCCACATCAACGCACAGTACCAACCTGAACCAGCCGCAAAAACTTATGCCTACACCCAAAAAGTACAGCCACACAGGTTACCCATCACACGCATGCCCTAAACAATATATGTGATCACAATAGCTTCCTGTAATCAAATCCAGTACTAGCAATTAGCCTCATATCTGTTAGAACCCTATTTCAACTTCCACAACACTGGCAAAGATGCAAGAAACGTGAAGACCTCATAAAGATTCACCCGAATCAACAAGGCATATCTAACGCCACCTAGGCATACACCTCACAAGCTAACACCCTATAAGCACAACACAAATATGACTGAACATGCAAGGAAACTCATGTAAGAACTTTCAAGCACGACCAACAGGCACAACTCTCTATCAGTACCATACTATGATTCAATTCCACAAGGAAGAATCAAAACATATGAACAAATTGCAAGGATCTTATCCTGATATAACTCCACTATGGCACGCATCTCGGTTCAAATACCTCAATCACACGAAACTGCGATGGTCTCACCCTCAACTCTGAATCACAAGTAGAGTACACGTCATACCAACTGAAACCTTCCACTAATTCAATTCTCCTAACAAAATCACAACACACACTAAACTCCCACATTGGTAGAACATCTAAGGCACAAGTCATAACCCATCACCCAGAAATCAAAGCAAAACTACCGAAATGGGGAATAGAAAATCACTCATAGTCTCATAGTTCTTAATAATGCATAAAAACAAAACGGTAGACATGGGCTACTACTATAGAATCTCTCAATAGGGGTAAACACATAAACAAAGTACTAAATTACAAAACTCACCCATATGTGAAGAAAAATAGGAGGACTCACCTCGATAAGCAGAACTGAAATAAATTACGAATGATGCTCCTCTATAACACATTGAAACCATACATGTACGACATCATCTGGTGCATCGGACTCAGACCTACTGTAGGAAACACATCAACGAGCCGACCTCCCTTGTTGGGCGCCCTCTATTAGCCTGACTTGCACCCCAAGCTGATAGGGTAGGGGCATCAGCAGCCTGAACCGAACTCATAGTCTGAATACCCTGCCGTGAAAAATTTGTCCGGAGTTTAGGATAATCTCTCACCATGTGGCTGGTATCCCCACACTCAAAGCAACCTCTATGCTGACATGGATGTGGAAACTATGCGGTACGTGTACTCCGAAACACATGGGCACCTGGAACACCGTGCAAAGCCTGAAGTGAAAACTCAATTGGATGACCCACAAAACCTATACCATGTCGTACCCTGCCTCCAAATAAAAACCAGTAGGTATCTCCAGTCTATGAGGCCTCCTATACTTCTTTTCCTCTCTCTCTTGACCTCGTTGGCCCCGTCTGTCATTTATCTCCTGGCCCCGCCTATCCTTTTTCTCTTGGCCCCATATGCCCTCTAATCGGCGAGCGATCTCTACCACATGCTGAAATGGGACATCAAACTCCAACTCCCAATCCATGATGAACTAGTTATAATGTTTGAGCCCCTCAATGAACCTACAGACTCACTCTCTAACTGTAGCGATCAAATCAGGTGCATGTCTAGACAAATCACTAAATCTAACAGCATACTATGACACTATCATAGTGCCCTAGCACAACTGCTCAAACTCCGTGCACCAAATCTCGAAGGGTCTGAGGGACAAACTCTCTTAGGACTATCTCTGAAAACTGAGCCCATGAAAGTGAAGTTGCATCGGCCGGGGTCCCCAAATCATACGCTTGCCACCACTGGTATGCCGCTCCCTTAAGCTGGAACATAGTAAAAGCAACCCCACTCATCTCCAAAATACCCATCGTGCGGAGAATGCAATGACACTCCTCTAGAAAACCATGCGCACCCTCTGAAGCCAAACCACTGAAAGTATGAGGGTGATACTTCTTGAACCTCGCAAATCTAAGATGTTTTTCCTCAGATGTTGCTGCCCTAACCACGGGCTGATTTGGAACCTCAAGTTGTGTTTCCATGATACTTGGAACCTGACCCACGTGGACTTACTGATCTATAGTACGGGCGGCGGGAGTCTGAGTTCCTCTCCCGGTCTGTGAAGTAGCTAAACCCGCCTAAGATAATGTACCAAAAGTGCTTGGGAACTGAGCTAAAGTCTCCTGAAGTCTGAGGGTAACAGCATGCGCCTCTGGTACCTGATCCCCAACTGAAGCTACTAGTGGCTCCTCAACTGCCGCTCTGGTAGGTTCCCTAGCTGCGGCACGTGCTCCTCTTCGGCTTCTTCCAATGCCTCTGCCCCAAGCGATACCTGCTCCAGGGGTGGCATCCTCAGTAACTGCAGCTTGTGTCTTCACCATCTGTAAGAGAATAGAATGATAAAAGACCAAACTCCAGGATCTATAAACTCGCACGATATGAATGAAAGAAGTGAAACTATCCTAATAGTTTCATAGCCTCTCAAAGATAAATACAGACGTCTTTGTACCGATCCGCAAGACTCTACTAAACTCGCTTATGACTCATAGCACCTCTGAACCTAGAGCTCTGATACCAACTTGTCACGACCCCTATTTTCTCTCCATAGGATGTCATGATGGCACCTAGTCTTAGGGACTAGGTAAACCTAATATTTTCTGAAATAATAACCATATTTAACTAACGACTAACCAATACGAAATAAAAATCTCCATACAAAACTTACAATCCTAACCGGTAGTACAAGTCATAAACTCTACTAAGTTTGCTAGAAAACCTCAAAATACAACTGTTTCAAAATAGTGCAAGTACAATATCAGAAGGTGACTCCGAAGCTTGCGAACACGACATCATGTTCACCTTGAGTCTCCACAACAAGATCCGAACAGCTAGCTAGCAATCGAGTGACTCCAAAATACATAGATCTGCACAAAAAAGTGCAAAAGCCTAGTATGAGTACACCATAGCGGTACCCAATAAGTATCAAGACTAACCTCAGTGGAGTACTAACGAGGGAAAGTCAAGACACCTACTACACTAAATAACCTGGACAAGTGTAGGCGTAGAACTAACAGCATACGATATCTTTACAAAGTTACGTATAATGACAATAATAATACGGTACTTGCAGTAGGAAATATAAGCAATAATTAGTAGTGAGACACAACAAGTAATAACACACTAGAGTAAGCTGAACATGGTTCAAATCCGATGAAAACAAATAAAGGAAAGACAAGTAACAACTCGATAAGAATAACCACTTTTACACCAGGTTGATCTAATAACTTCCACGAGGTACCAAACGTCAAAATAGTCATAACTCACGGGTCCCAATTCGTCAACTTAAATCACTTGGCATCTCGTGCCCTCATTACAGCTGGTAACTACACGGACGACTCACGTACCAATAGAACAATTCTCACATAGAAGGAAAGTAGATGAGGCTATGTATAAATGATCAATAACATCAGGGTCCATCTACTTAAACTGATAGGGGTGGTTAATTACATATGTGCTTGTGCAAGTGTTCTATCACAACTCAAGGCAATGAGTAAGAGTAGATGAAATGAACGGCATATAAGAAATAATTCCCACGATTTTGCACAAGGTAAAACTCACACAAGTTAGGCACGCCATGACACAAATATCAACAAAAACAATGCCCCCAGGCCATCACAAATCATCACAATCAATTCCCGACATATCCCACCGTGTCTCGCCACGTGCACAATAATAAAGTAAATGCCTGCCTTGTCTCGCCGCACGCGGATATAAATGTTGCCACCTTGTCTCCACATGCGCAAACCCATTGATATATCCCGTCTTATTACGCCACATGTGCAACATTAATAATAACAATAGCATGGAAGAAACCTTGTGCAAACACCCAAACAAATTCTTCCAACAATACCACGTGCCAAAAACATAACAACACAGTAGAATGACCTCCACAACATATGCCCATATTCCATAACATTTCTCTAAACAGTGTCAATACAATCGCGCATAGCCGTCGGCTCACAAATTGAGCACAACAACAACAATAATAACACGAGACTACGATAAGTAAATCAACTCAAGAGCTTTGAAACACAAAGAAGAGATAGAACGAGCTCATGAATAATAAACACAATAGAGAATACTAGTCTCAATAAGATTAGCTCAACAAGGGAGAAATAATATTTAACTAATGATTCCACAAAAGTACAATTCGACAACAAGGGAGATAATATGAGTCAACAATTCCCAGTAAGGATAAGTTAACTATGATAACGTGTAACTACTATTTGTTTAGAGTTGAGAAATTAGGAAAGAGATACAACAAATTCAATTAAGGATAAGCAACTTACGGAAAGGAGAATAAAAACCTCAATTGAGGATAGACAATTACAAATGCAATAATAAGAATTTCATTTACGGACAAACAATTAGGTAAGGATAGCATGGAAATAAAAAAGGCAACACTTTAGTTGAGGCACACAAGAGTCAAATAGGCAATAAGAGTGGAACATGAAGCAATTGATTCCAATCAAGATACGTAGAGGTGAAACTAGTAAATGGGGAACTTAACATAACCAAACAACTTCATATCTGATGATCATAAGAACCTAAGAGCCCTAGATGGTTAACATTCCACAAATAAGCCCGAGCGCGTACTCGTCACCTCACGTACATGAACTTCATATTACATAATTATCACCAAAGACACATATCATAAGGGGTCGTTCCCCCACGCAAAGTTAGGCAAGATACATACCTCAAAGAAGCTAGGCCGATACTCTAAAATGTCCCTCTCAAGTGAGACAACCTCCGGACGGCTCTAATCTAGCAAAAATAACGTCAATCCATAAATAAAGCTCATAGAAAATAATTCCGGATAATAAAGTTTCGATCTTTAGCAAAAACTAAAAAGTCAACCCAGAAGTTGATCCCCGAGAACCAGATAAATTTACAAAACTCGAACACCTATTTCAATACGAGTTCAACCATACCAAAATTATCAAAATCCAATACCAATTCGTCGCTCAAATCATAATTTTACATTTTGAAAGATTTCTTCAAAATAATTCATTGTTTTCCACTTTAATTCTCACCATTTTGATGCTAAACTCAAATAAAATCATGAAATATACATAGAAACTGAACAACGACACTTACCCAACAATTTTTTATGAAATTCCTCTCTCACAATCGCCCACTCTCGGACCTAGGGTTCAAAAATATCACAAAATGAAGCAAAAAACCGAATTACACAACTAAAAACAAGCTGCAGATGTCGATTTGCGATCAATTGCGAAACCTCGCAAAAGCGAAGAAGCCTTCGCAATTACGAACAAGAACATGGCTGGAAAATGTCGCAATTGCGACAAAAATATTTGCAATTGTGACTACACCAGAAACCGACTGTCTCCGCGACACAGAGATGAGCATAACTCTCTCATATGATGTCAAAATTCGATGATTCTTTCTGCTATGGCTCCATAATCACAATACAGATCTAATTATTCATGAAAATCGTATTTAGAGCTCATTTTCTTAATGTATAACCATTTATGCTTGAAGAAATGACGCCAAAGCATAAAAAACAAGCGCAACATAACCTAAACCTATCTGAACTCACCTAAGCTACTCGGGACCTCGTCTGAACATACCAAATAGTTCTGTAAAAAACAAACGGACCTACTCAAGGCCTCAAATCACATTAAATAACTTTGAAATTATGAATCACACCTCAAATCGAACATAATGAACTTATGAACTTTCAACTTCTACAACTCGCACCGAATCATATCAAATCAACCCGGAATGATATCAAATTTTGTATGCAAGTCCCAAATGACATAAATGAGCTAATACAACACTCGGAATCACACGATATCACAAAATTCAACTGTAGGTCAAACCTCTCAACCTTCCAAACCTTCACATTTTCAATTTTCGCCGAAATACTTCAATTTACCCTATGGACCTCCAATTCCAAATCTGGATGCACGTCTAAGTCCAAAATCACCATACAAAGTCGTTTCAAGCATCAAAATTCCATTTCGGGGTTGTCTCCATAAATTTCAAAACTCTGATCGCTTAAGCTTCAAAAACAAGAATCCTTCTTCTAGATTGACCCCGAATCGTCCAATAACCGAACTTGACCACACACACAAGTCATAACATATAATACGGAGTTGCTCAAGACCTTATTCCGCTGAAGAGGATGCTAATTCTCAAAATGATTGGCGGGATCATTACAGTTGGTAGTTTGTGATGAACTATGAGCCAAAGGAAGTATTGTATTTTTGGTATGGTGTTCAGTTTCCACAGCCAAGAACGTCGGAAATGGGTTAATGGGGTAGAAGTTTTGTGTAGTGTTTTTTGGTAAGCTAGGAAGTTGAGAATCCAAAAATATTGGTCGACAGTGTGTGAGGATTCCTGAAGTGGTGTGTTATGAATAAGTTGAATGACGCATAGGGGTAGGGTGAAAATAGATAAGAGAGACCCCATGAATTATTTTGGATGATATGTTTGAGAGGTGAAGATTTTTCATGGTGTATTAAAGGCCCTTGAATGAGTTGACGAAGAGAAGTATGAAGAAAAATCCAATTGTCATGCCACAAGTGAATATTGTTGCCCGTGGCAATATGCCAGCCTATACCTTTTCGACAGAGCGTGGATGCTTTGGTGATATTCTTCGAGATATAAGAGTCACCGGTATTAGAACTGAGGTTATATAGAAAATGTTGTGAGTTAGGTTGATGGAAGGCATATTTGGAAGAAAGTAGTTGAGTCCCTAGGGTGGGCTGGTTATGGAGAGATTTTTACATTTTAATTTAGGGATGCCTAGCCCCCCTGTATGTTTTGGGATGCTCACAATAGCCCAATCGATTAAATGAATTTTATGTTTGTGGGGTGTGATGCCCCATAAGAAGTTTCGCTGGATGTGATCCAAATTGGTTTTAATTTTGTTGGTGGAATATTAAGCATAAAGGGGAATAGAATTTAAGACAGATTTTATAAGGGTTGCCCGACCATCTAAAGAAGGAATTTGGATCGCCAGCCTGATAAAATAGTTTGGACTCTATCTAAAAGGTATTGATAGTCAGAAGATTGTAGGTGTAAGTTGGTAATGTGAAGACCCAAATATCTTCCAAAGATGTTCGCTTGAGGGATTTTTAGTTGTTGGGTGATAAGGTGTCTAGTGGTGTTGTCAACATTTGGCGAGAAGTAAAGTTTTGATTTCTTAAAGTTTATACGTTGGCTGAAATTAAGACTCAATTGATTGAAAATGTTGATGATGGTGTGTGCATTTTTAGAGGTTGCATTGACCAGTAGAATGAGATCATCATCAAATAGTAAGTGGGAGAGTGGTGGGGCATTCCGAGAAATTTTAACTGGGCACCAATTAAGGATATCAACATGATGTTCAATTAATCGAGATAAGGATTCCATACAGATAACAAAAAAGATATGGTGATAGAGGGTCACCATATCTTATACCCCTTGATGGTTTGAAATAGGGTGTTGGTTTCCCGTTAATGATAATGGAAGTGGAAGTTGTGGAGACACAAGGCATGAATATATTTATTAGGGATTGTGGGAAATTTAACTGATTGAATGAGAATCTAATGAAGGACCATTCCAAACGGTAGAAAGTTTTTTCTAAATCAATTTTAATCATCATGTTACATATTTGACCTGTTTGTTTACGAAAATAATGAATAGTTTCTTGCACTAGGATTGCGTTATCTACTACGCGACTCCCCAGAATGAAACTACTTTGGGTTGGGTTGATGAGTTTGTGTAATAGTGGTCAAATACATTGTACGATGAGTTTAGTACTCCCTCCGTTCCAGTTTATGTGAACCTATTTTCTTTTTGGTCCGTTCCAAAAAGAATGACCCCTTTCTAAATTTGAAAATAATTTTGGTTAAACTTACAATTCTACCCTTAATGAGAAGCTTTTATAACCACATAAATACTCTGGGCCCGTTTTTGAATTGTTTAGGACCACAAATTCCAAAAGTCGTCATTTTTTCTTAAACTCTGTGTCCAGTCAAACAGGTTCACATAAATTGGAACGGAGGGAGTAATGATTTTACAGATGGTGTTACAACATCGATATTGGTTAATTATTTCAAGTGGTGTACTTTAGGGATGAGGATAGTAAAAGTAGTGTTAAGGTTTTTAGGAATAGTAGAGGTGGAAAAGACAGTGTTACAAGTGTGGATAGCTGCGTCTTTTGTTTGATTCCAAAACGTTTGGAACAAAATGGGGTGTAACCCATAGGCCCCGATGCCTTTAAAGGTCGGAAGGAATTAACTGCATTTAGGATTTCTGATTTTCTAAAAAAAAAATGGGACAAAGGTGATTATAGTTGTTGGAGATCTTCAACTATTAATGTGTGGGAGTGGGAATGGGGGTAATCTAGTTCACTGGAGGTGAGTTGGATTATGTACAAGTTTTGAAAGTGTGATAAGATTTTGGTGTGAATGGCATAGGGGTCGAATGCTCAATTACTGAAGGATTATTATACGCAGCGAAAGCAATCCCAGTATCAAAATTACATGTAATCTAGACAACTAATATAAACGGGGTTTCACAGATTACCTCTTGAAGCGTGAACATATATGTTTTTCGCTTGAGTCTTCAATTCCATAACTTCTCAATGGAATCTCCACCACTCACACAATCGCGATCCTCGAACGTTACACGGTCTTCTACTGTGTTACACAAATAATACCCGGAAATAGTAATTTCGTGTGGGAAAAATTCTAGGAAAAATAGCTGAAAAATTTCAGCCACCATGGCTGAAATTTTCGGCCTCCTTTCACTCTTCTTATTCTAGGTGGACAATCTTATGCATTTATAGCACAAGTTTTAAGGGTTAAAATCCTTTTCCAAAACCTGTTAGGTTTCTTTTCCACCAGAAAAAAAATTCCTTTATCTCTTATTATTTAAGCACAGTAGGGACCACATAATTTGATTAACAAGGCTCCAATTATGGAATTAATTTCTAATTTTCAAAATTAATATCTACCATAATTAATTACGAATTATTCCACTAAAAATTTGTAATTGCATTCCTTATTCAATTTTGAAATTCATCCATTAAATCTTATTTAACTCCCCATGTTAAGATTCAAATACTAATCAATTAAATTAAATTACTGACAATTTAATTTATTGATTATTTCCTTTTGACTTTCGCTTAACTTATTTCATGTGTCGGATACAAAATCCACCGGCCGGATTTACACATGAAAATTTATAAGCTTTCATAAAGGTGTATCATCAGTCTCTAAACCGAAACATAGATTCCATCAACTAACTATTACTTCGCCTATGTACATTATTATTATCCAATTTACCAGGCATATTGACCCGTGAAAGAATCTCGCCTTTTAATAAATCAAAACAATAATAATATAGACAACTAATAATAATTATATCAAGATTAAGAGTATAAGTACATTTAATGGCTAGAGAGTTTATTTTATTAAGTCAATATAAAATACTTATCTCTACTTGGTCCGTTCAATACATTCAATATGTACTAGCACAAGAAGTTGGAATTAAGTCATTCCCATAATCAAGATAAATTATATTTAATCTTGTGCTACAATCATCCATGATGGGTTGTCCAATTCCATCATTAGATTGTGAACTCAAACTTTATACTTATAAGAACCGATAATTTAATCTTCCGTGTATAAGCTAAACTCTATACACTAAATCATCTACTATATAAGTAAAGGACATAGACGAATATATGATCTATTTAAAACTTTATTAAAATTGAATAAATAATTGTTCCATAATAAATACTATATCCAAACCAAACTCATGGTTAACAATATATATCCCAACAATTACCTACTTCGTCATGAAGTCCTAATATAAGATTTTGTCTACGTCGTTGGATAGTCGAGATGTGGAAGAATTTAGTGTTATTGTACCCATTGTTTAACCACTGGATCCTAGATTTCAATTTCCTGAATTCCACTCCATGGTGGAGGATTAGGTTGAAATTCGTGATTAGAATAATTTCTAAATTATACTGGAAAGAATTTTTTAGGGCGGGGTCCATACATTGAAGGCCTTGTAATCTACCTAGAATAGTTTTTTTTTATAGAAAATATTGCCAAAAGTATTTATGTTCCAACGAGTAACTAGTTCTGTGAAGAAATGTAAGCCAACATCGTAATTTGTTTGAGTTGACCATGCCTCAGTGACAATACGGGAAAAGTTCGGATGTGGTAACAACATGGTTTCAAATTTGAAACTAGAATTTGGCTTTTGGAACAGTTTTGTAAGGGTGAGGAGTAATGGGCAGTGGTTAGAATGGGTCCAGGGTAGGTTTCTAATGGAAGAGTCTTGGAATAAATGTAACCACTCATTGTTTGCATAGAATTTATCCAAACTTTCAAGTATTAAAGTGTTTGTGTTGGAGTAGGGTTGATGGAATTTAGGCTTATTGGTCCAAGTGAATCTACTTCCAGTGAAGCCTAAGTCCATCACACTACTAAAAATTCGGGAAAAAACAATCACAAAAAGTGATAAAAGTTGATCCCTAAACAGTGAAAAGCGACCAAAATGCGTCCAAACTGGCTTGGTCGCTATTTTGCTGGTCCCTTTAAATTAGCGACCAAAGTTGGTCGTTGGTCTCTAAAGTAAAAGGACCAAATATTCCGGGTATCAAAAAAAGAGACCAACTTTGGTCGCTATATTATTTTAATAATATAAATTTAGCGACCAAATTTGGTCTCTATTTTTAAATTACGTATTTATTTATTTATTATTATACAAAATATGGCGACCAACTTTGGTCTGGAAATAAAATATAATATTTTAAAATCTGGAAAATAGCGACCACAATTGGTCGCTATTTTATTAATTTATTTGGTCGTTATTTTATTAATTTTAAAATCTGGAAAATAGCGACCACAGTTGGTCGCTATTTTATTAATTTATTTAATTTATTTTAAACAGAAGCGACCACAATTGGTCGTTAATTTCCAGAAAAATAATTTTTTTACTAATTTATTTAATTTGTTTTAAACCAAAGCGACCACAATTGGTCGCTAATTTCCAGAAAAAATATTTTTTTAATAACATAGCGACCAAAGTTGGTCGCTATTCTGGAAATCTGGGTTTAATAGAGACCAACATTGGTCGCTATTCTAAAAATCTGGATTTAATAGCAACCAACTTTGGTCGCTTTTCTTGATTTTATTTTGGCAGAAACTGCCTATTTTGGCAGCCACACCACCTACCAGCATACCAAATCCTGTTACAACAACAACAACAACAACAACAATACTAACACAACAACAACAACAATACTAACACAACAACTATACGAACTAACAACACAACAACAAAAACATTAAAATCAATATTAAAACCAACATTAAAACCAACAACGTATAAAGTTCAGTAAGNAAACGGACCAAAGTTCTATTGTCTAGTTCAAAGTATATAAAAGTACTCAATGACTGTTTCATTCTATATCATTATCATCACCGTCTGATGAATCTTCATTATCAAGACAGTAATGAGAAGGGTAATTTCGTGGTGGACGAGAAGAACGATCACGGGGAGGTCGGGAGGAACTAACACGGGGAAGACGGAAGGAACGCTCACGTTCAAGTTGAGCCTCTGGCGATGTCTCACGAGACCGGGGAATCGGAAAAGCTCCAGAAGCTAGGAGAGATTTAAGCTGAGCTTGCATACCTTCGTACTGAGCTTCCATGCCTTGGTACTGAGCTTGCATGCTAACGTACTGAGCATCTCTAAGACTTTCTCGTTCCTTGGATGCTTCTAGCTCGCTGAGCTTTGTCACAATCTCCCGCATAGTAGAGAGGCTCTCCTCATCAAGTTGCTCGGCTTGTGAGAAAGTTCCTATTCCTTGCATTCCACAGTGATAGCGGTGGAACTTCTTATTAGGAAGCCTGTATACCTTCCCATATTTTGCACCGCCAACCACCTGTCCATAGTCTTTCTGCATCCTCCTCTGAAATATGGATTGGCTCGCCCGACTCATTAGGTCACTGACTACGTATGAATTCCTCCATGTCAACTCTGANTTCCTTGGATGCTTCTAGCTCGCTTGTGAGCTTTGTCACAGTCTCCCGCATAGTGGAGAGGCTCTCCCCATCAAGTTGCTCGGCTTGCGAGGAAGTTCCTATTCCTTGCATTCCACAGTGATAGCGGTGGAACTTCTTATTAGGAAGCCTGTATACCTTCCCATATTTTGCACCGCCAACCACCTGTCCATAGTCTTTCTGCATCCTCCTCTGAAATATGGATTGGCTCGCCCGACTCATTAGGTCACTGACTACGTATGAATTCCTCCATGTCAACTCTGAAGCGATTCGATAAGAAATTTTTTATTTAATTAGTATTTGAAAGATTATATTAGAGTATATCAGAATACTTAATGAAAAGAGAAAACTTACATGTACAGTCGATGATCGGTCGTCGACCCACATTTCTGGATCAGTCTCTTTCTTTTTCTTGACAATATGAGTCTCCTTGAATAACTCATCTTGCTTCATTGGACGACCCAACTTCTTTTCCTGAAAATTCATAAATTATAGTTAATAAACAGAATAGATATACTTTAAAAATTAAAATAAATGAATAAATTACGTACCAATCTTCTTTTTATAGTCCCTTGGCTGATCGCACCTCCAGTGTGCAAGGAGCCTCCCTTCTCGGATGCGCGAGCTTTCTTTCCTTTTTCGCTCTTCTTTAAGAACTCCGCGGTAAGCCACTGCCTTTGCAAATCCCTCCAAAATTCGTCAAGCAACCAGTTAGGCTTCTGGTTGTACAGTCTAGCGTTGGAGAAACTATGCGACAACCGCTTCCGAGCCTTAAGATTAAAATTACGCGCCACCTCCGCGCTATAGCGGTGTTCCCATACACACTTGCTCTGTATTTCAAAAGTTAAATATTGTATGAAAATATCATAAATATAAATAATTATAAAGATTAAAATAAAATTTATACCTTAAATTCATTGAAAATTTACTCCTTCAACGAGAATGGGAATTCGCAACTTGTATAAGGGGCATCATAAAGCTTTCTGGTGGCGTTGGTGATTATCCTCGTAGTAGTGTTACTCGGGATGAACCTGCAATTTAACAAAAAAACACATTAATATATTAGTACAAACTGTACAAAATAATAAACGTAAAAAAATCAAGTTGCTCTTACCCATCACCCTCAGGGACTATGATGATCCTTCCATACTTATCCTTATGCACCTCCTCGTCATCATCAGCATCGTCGTCGGAAGAAGGTACATTAGATGCATGTGTGGAAGGTGTAGGGGGGTCCGAGCTAGTATCTCGCAGGTGAAGGCCTGTAAGAGATGGGGTCGATGAGGAAGATGGTTGTGATCCCTGTGACTGCGACATCGCGGGATCGATCGGAAGCTGCTGTGATATTGATGCCTCTGATCCCCATGGCTGTGACCCACGTGGTTGTGACCCGGAAGGATGTGGGCCATGTGCTCGTGAGGCTGATGGACTATATGTCGGACGTACAGTCCTAGGGCCTTGTGCTGAAAGACCCGGTGTCTGCACAAAGATGTAGTTGGGCTGGTGATGCTGTGGCGCCCCATAATATCCATCGGGTGGAGGATAAGACATATGCAGCGCCTGTGAAGAGGGTGGAAAAGAGGGAGGATAAGAGGGAAAAGTATCTTCTACTCTCCTCTTTCCCTTCTTAGCCTTTCCTTTACCCCGAGAACCCGTAGGGT